>VYZS01012103.1:106309-139822 GCA_013400695.1 Neodrepanis coruscans | reverse complement strand
TGGAGTGAACTCTGGGCATCTTCCCAATTATGTCTGTGTGTAGGAGCTTGGCAGGAGTGAGAGGCGGTTCGTGGGAGAGATCTGGCTCACTGATAACAACAAAGCTAAGTAGAAGTGAAAGATGCCCACAGAAAAAAANCAGAAAAGGACGAATCTGATAATCAGTGCAGATTGTATGTGTTTATATTTAAAGCTGTTTTTCAAAGGAAAATGATGTTTTCATTTAAGTTGAAGTTTTAGAAGGCACTAGTCTTAACAAAGCATGCTGTAAGCAAAACAGAAGTGAAATTCCAGACTGATTTTGACACTCTTGGTATAGCACATTTTGAGCTTCATTTAAAAAACTTTTCAAAACATGTTTTAAAAGAAATAAAATTTTAAATGGGAATCACATGTTTTCATTTTCATGGAAGATTTTGGTGTCATCTTGTTTTATTCCATTTGATGACAGGAAAGGAGAAAAAAAAATAAAATCAAAGTATTTGGATTTCCTGTGAGTGGAAAACCCAAGTTCTTTGTGAATCTCTATAGCTTATTGCAATATGGAACTGTCCACATATGAAATTTCAAAGTGTCACTGAAATCATTAGTGGCCAGTGAAAATGGTTCAATGGGAGCAGATATTCCCAAATTACCTTTTTCCATCAATGGTACTTCGAGCTTGGCTGATAACTGTGGGTACATAGATGTGATAATGTTTTGTAAGCATCACCCTGCACACATTTGTAGAAGGTATTTTGTTCTTCATCCATTAACCTGTAGATCTCAAAAGGTAAGAACTTGTTATTGAACATGTTGCTAATGGCAGTCAGTGTCTTCTGGCCGATCCAGAGATAAATAAAACATCATTTGCTAATAACCATGGCAGATGGAACAAAAATTGTCTGTCATCGCTATTTCCTGCTTCAACAAGCATGCAACGTGATCTGACTCGCCTGATGAAGTGGCCCCAAACAGATACAGTGCAGCATAACAAAAAATTCATCAAAGATCATGCCAGTGGAGTGTCAGAAGACACCTCAGCCATAACACCTCCTTGGGAAAGGTGTTGGAGTGGACAAGCAATGTAGTCCAGCCTCCCACTGAGATGTAGTGGCATTAAGGAGAGAGTCGGTGGGAAGCAATGAATAACTGCAGTTCAGCGATTTCACCTCCTTGTCAAGCTCAGGGAACAGGAGAGGTGCCTCTGCCACTCAGGGACTGAAAATTATTAAATAGCAAACAAAAGGAAGAAAAGCTGTTGGAAAACTTTTGAACAACCCTTTTGCAGGCAATGAATTGTGAGATGATTTGGCAATACCGTACAAACACCCCCACGGACAGAAAAATAACTGAGAAGTCTCTTTGCTACACCAGAGAAGTAGAACCAGCACCCTGTCTGGAAGCAAAACCCAGGCTACACAACAATCAGAGGTGATATTAAGGATGAGGCTGATTATTCACTTGAACAAATACTGATGAGTTGGAAAACTCTTTGATGTTTTCGAACCAAATGACTTTGTGGCAGATACATTTTAGTAAAGTATAAAACATTAGCCTGATTATAGGCATATCAGTGTAAAAATTGTATGTCCATTGCTGTGTCTGGTGCTGGGAAGAATTCAAGCCATATTCTTCTATACACCATGCTGCAGCTTCTATATGTCTCTTTAACATCTTTGCAAAAGGAGTCTGTATGGTGCATTTATTATATCATTTTAGAGCCATAACCTTTTCCCAGCACAACCAGTTGTTGTACATAGCATGAACACCTATGTGAACAAGACTCAAACCATGGTGCCTCTCTTACATGGATTTGGGTAGGCAGCTGCAGGATCATTCGTGTTTCTTCCTACTCAGGCCACAGTGTTTTAACTCTTGCATTTCCAGAACATTACCACATTTTCCTGGATGCCAGGTGGGGTGAAATGCCTGGGTGATGAGCAGGAAGCACCTATACACCCCGCAGTGCAGTTCCATCCTATGGGTGCACCCTCCTGTGCACCCACAAATGATCTTCCTTCACCTGCTTGACATGGCTCTGGGTTATACTCTTAGCCTGAGTATGTCACACAGGGAGAACCATCCTGGAAGTGGTGCCACACTTCACAGGTATTGGTGGTGAAACCATGGGAGAAAAAATATACAAATGTGGAGCAGGGATTATTGGTTTGAAGCATTTTTTCCCTATTTCTGGCATCTGTTGGGTCCTTCACAATCTTGTCCTTGTTTGGAAAAATGTCTGCACCCTAATCAGATGCTCTGAAATCAGCATCTAGTGTAAGAGATGAGAATAAAAATGTGTTTGATGTTAAAAAGATAATTTCTTTTAGTTCTTGCAGGTTAGTGATTCAGGCAACATTTCAGATGTAAGGAGCAGCCCACTGGCATTCCCAGTGAAGCTTGCCAGGGAGAGACCTCCTAGTACCAGACCTTTGCAGTCACTAAAGTAAAGACAGGTTGATGTTGCGATGGACAAAGTGACTTGCTTGTGTTCCCTAACTGTTTAGTTACCTGTTCATGACAGCACCAGCCTTCCACATATTAAAAATATTCAGGTATCAGTTGAATTATTGTACAAATGGCTCTGCACATCGTGACCTGGTAGTCTTCTACCATTGCATGCTATAGGTGGCATATTCAACATCATATGAATGTTTTTATATTAGGATATAGCAGAAATTCTACATACATACTGACTCTGTTCCCATTGAACTATTCTTTGGAGAGAACTGTGTGGGGTGAACTGGGTTATAATACTATGCCGTTAAGTTCAGAAGTTATTATCTTTTTGTATATACCTGGCAAACGTACACGTAGCAGAGAAGAGAGCAGTGACTACAGTCCATCTGCACCAGTCAGTGTCAGATGGGACAGACTTTTAACAGATTTTCAGAGAGAAGAATTCAATTCTGTAAAGTGTTTTTTCTGATCCTAAAGCAGGACACCAAGCTGGCACCTAGGAGGTTTTCCAAGCAACTTATTCAGGATGAGAGCCAAATGCAATGGAAACTGGTTCTAGTGGTTGGTCCCTGTGTCTCTGCTCAGACATTCCCTCCAACCTGGTGTGCCTTTGGGCTCTGGGACCTCAACCTTGAGAAGCAAATCTCTGCACACACTGAAATCCACCATCGCTCAGTATTCGTTACAAGAACAACAAAGATCCTGAGTCCATTTGATGGGTAGGAAAAGGAGTAGTAAAATTGCACTAGCTCTGTTGAAGCAACAAGAAAAGCAATGGTCATTACCAGTTTGCATTTGTTCTTTCCTGAAGAGGTAACAGCTTGCCCCAAAAGGCTGCATTTGTGTACGTCTGTACATCTGTTCCCTGTATCTTTGCACTGTTGTAGTTGACCAAGACAATGCCCCACTCAAATAAGGGTGAAGTCTGTCAATAAAAGCTGTTTAAATGCCAACAAATAGCAAGTATGTTGACTCTGGAGGCAGATTAATTACGAATTGTTTATATTTTGTAGCTATATTTTTCAGTGCTACCAGACTCACTGACAGTACCATCCCACGTTTAGTTGTAAGCAACTGGAAACATTTAACCATTAAGTGGTATTTTGATCACTTCTCAAAAAGCATCCTGCAATTTATCATCTTGCTTTCCAAATCTCTCATTCCTGCTTTTCCTCTTTGATCACTGGGAATAGCCATGTATGGACAAAACCTTTCTGAGCAATTTATAATATGTTTGCTTGAAATTAGAGAGAAATCCACAAGTGGAGAGTTCTCTTGAGTCTGAATTTCTAACTCCTATGAGCTGGTAGGTGTTTGTTGCCCTTGCTTTATTTAGATTGACTTAGCACCAGGTTTGTTGGTTTCTATTTTTCAGTCTGTTGCAGCAGGCTGTTAGGATTCAGCTCACAGAGACTTGTAACAGGAGAGCCGTCAGCTGTGCCTGATCTCAGAAGGAAAGGATCAAAAAAGTCAGGACAATACTGTGGAAAAGGCCTGCTGAGGGAAGGAAAATGATGTCTGAATTATAACTGGATTTCAGCACTCTTAAAACAGGTAAGACATGGCCCCTTCCTTCTTCATAGCTCCAGCAATTTCACTAGGGTTTCACCTGAGGCCATCAGATAAGAGTCTGTCCTGGTAGGTACCAGACTCTGTACCCTGAAGGTTCAGTTCATATTTCCAAGGCAGGCTAAAAATAATTACTTACCAACCTGATAGGCAATTTACTAGAGTGACCATAGTGGTGAAGCAGACCTTTTTTGTTCTCAGGGAAAGGAAACAAATGTAGTATATTGCCCAACCTGTCATGCCAGAGCATCAGCTGAAGGGAAGCAGCTGACTCCCAGGATTAGCACCCTTCCTCTGTAGGGAGAGAAGTCATTATATGAAATGGAATGAGGCAAATGAAGTTTTCATTGCAGAAGAAGCATGGGAAACATTGCTGACATCCAGCTCAACAGCTGAAACAGTAGCCCCAGGGAGACTGTTTAAAGGCTCTTTTGGTTATTTAATGAAGTGTGGTTGAGTTTTGACCCCTCTGCTTCAATGCCAGAGGTTTTCTGTGGGCATTTGAGGTCCTGCTCCTATCCCTGAGCTCATTGACTACTCAGAGAATTTTTAAAACCACATTTCTGTAGATTTGTAATGGTTTTCTTTCCTGCTGCATGAAAGGACAGAATAAATTCATTATATGGTGAAACCATGAGAGGGACCAAGCCCAAGAGCCCATTGCAAGCGCTGGAAACATGAGGGGAACTGAGCCAGCTTGGGCAAACCATTTACCCTGGTGAACAAGGTTTCAGCATTTACCAGTTGCTGTGGCACTTTTAACAACAGTAATTTAAAGAAATCAATTTTATTTGGAAAGAAAGAGCTTGTCTTAAAACTTTTGACCAAATTATTTTAAACCACAGTGGATAACTGTGCTGGCAGGGGTTCCTGTTACCCTCATTAGCAAAATTTTATCCTTTGCAAAATGCAGGCTTGCTCCCCCTTCTCCAGAGATTACTGCCAGGAGAATGGCTTCTCCCCACTCCCTCCCTTCTGGGCCCCAGCTGTGGACCTGCCCTCCCACACTCAACCCCAGCAGCAGCCCTGCTGCAAACACAACCGTGGCTGGGGAGAAGCTATGCCAGAGAAACACATTTTCAGCTCCACTTTGCAATTTAAATTCAGGAGAAGGACCTGGGCAGGAAGCCCCTAGCCACTACTCCGTGCATGGCTGCAGGTCCCTGGCTCATGTCGCCAGCAGTGATATTGCTGCAGTCTTTCATGCTGGCATAAGACTGATGTTGAATGGCACCATGCCAGCCTGTGATACAATAAAAATATCCTGTCTGAGGCTGCAGTGAGTTTCTTTTGCTGGCCCAGCACCAGCCTATGGGTTAGAGTACATAGAAGTCATTGTTGTTTGACAGGTCACTGTAATGGCAGAGAGCGAGAGCGGGAGCCTGTGCCGGTGGGGGCTCGGCTCGACCTCTGCCCTGAAGCCCCTGTGCCATGGGCCTGCCCGAGCCTGGCTTGCAGAGATGTGCGTCCCACCTGGGCTCAGCCACAGCCTGATGCTTGTGCTTGAGTCTGTTGTTCCCATTGCAATAGGTCCCACAACACCGGCATGTCAGGAAACGCTTGGCTCGGTGTTTGGCCCTTGACTCGGGGGCTGGGGCCATCCCTCCATGAGTAAGAGTCACTGCTGCAGCACCCAGTGGGTCAGGCTGCCCTTTCAACCGGCTCCTTCTCCTCTGGACAGCATCCAGGCTGATGTCCGACTGGGAGGAGCAGCTCTCATTCCAGCCAGCACTGGCGCTCAGGCTGCGCAGTGGCAGGGCAAGCCGCAATGCCTTCCAGAACTGAGAGCCAGAGCGCTTGGACTTCTCCCCCTTCCAGGTGACGAAGGAGACAGACTCCTTCAGCTGGAGGATGCTGGGGTGGGTACACTGCAGTGGCCTATACTCCACCACAATGAGTTTGGTTGCTATGGCGTTCTGGCACATGATGCCGAGCTTGAACTCCAGGAGGCTGATGCTCTTCTCCGTCAAGTAATCAGGACTCAGGACCACGATCATCCTGCGGCTCCTCTGGATGAAGTCAAACACGGCTTCAGTAGTATCTAAGAGTACAAGGACAGAGGAATTGGGGTGCAGAGGGAAGAGGGAGTGAGGGGAGAAAACATGAAGGAAGCTGTTTGGCAGAGTACCTGCATAGATCCAGAAATGGAAACCTCCAAATTTAGAATGCAAAAATGTCAGTCTTAAAGCTCTCCATCAGCTCTCCTAGCCACCATGGGGGATGGAAATACTGCCCTTCAAAACATTTCTTGCGAATAATTGCAAGTTGTAAAGCTCAGCAAGAAGCTTCACTGGAATGGTGCCAGGCAAGGGCAGCATGTTTTTATTATGAATTTGAAAAGCAGCAAGCCTGAAGGATGTCCTTGGACTTCTACCTGTAGCTTGGGATGCAGTAAGCATATTGAAGGTGTCAGGGCTAATGGCTGAGCAGTGGAAAAGATGCCAATTATAGGGCTGGGGCACTTCAGCAAGTTAACCCAAGCTGATTAATGAAATTGTAGAAAGTTTAAAAACCCCACAAACTTAGTGAGTACTGGTGTCTGAGACGAGGGGAGACCCAAGGACAAGGTGCTGTTCAAGCAGGACAGAGATCATTGGAGTAAGAGCTCTTGCACATTCAGAGAAAAACCTGCCTGTAGGAATGTCTTGCAAAGAGCTGTTCTGAGAAGAGCTACTGCTGCTTCCCTTCCCTTTCACACTGCTAAAGCCTTCATTCCTCAGTCTGTAGACTCCCCTCTCTCCCTGCCAGTGGAACACTGGTCTTTTGTATAAATAAAAATCCTGCTCCTTCCTTGCAATGGCAATGCCTCTGATTCTTTCAGCATTTGGCTGTCTCTTATCTCACAGCAGAAGGTGCACCATGTTGCATCTGGATGCACATTATTTTAATATTGTATAGAGCAATGCTTTTCAAATATGCATGACTAGCTGTAAAACTCATTGTCACCAGATTATTTGAAGACCAAGAACTTGGGATAGGAAGAATGATCACACAGTAATATCCTAATGGAACAAGTAAGGCACTTTTTGCTTCTTTAACGTAATAGTGGAATTAAAATCAAACTGAGTATTTTTTCTCTTGTATACAAGGTTTGGGGGATCTTTCCCCTACACATCCAGGAAAACATTGATTCATTGAAACCAAAAGTAGTTGATAAAGTCAGTTCTGTCACAATTTTCACTTAATGTGACACATTCTTACTATCCTATTTCAAAGGCACAAAGGATTACCAGCTATCTCCCATTTACTGAGTGCAGACCTCATTCAAACCTTTCTACAAGTGATTGAGATCTATTTTGAAAACAGTGAGGCTTCAAATTTTTGTGAAAGATCTTTTGCTGGTTTTAAAGGTCTTTCTTTTTGAAACTGGAATCATAGAACCACAATGAAATGTAGGCAGGAGCAGCCCCTGAGAGGTCACCTATTCTACCTGCCTGCTCGAAAAGCCCAGGCTGAATTAACATGAATGACTCTGATGCTGCTGAAATGAAATGTTTTGATTGAGGTGACAGAGATGGTTTTATCAGTCTTGAACTTGCAAAATTTTTTGAGACTCTACATTTTTCTAGCAGCTCAAATTCCCAAAGATAGATTATATTTCTGAGAATGGCATTGTGCAGGTCCCAGTGACACCAACAGCATGGGATAGGACAGGCAGCAATAATAATGCAGGGGGTTGGGGATTCGATACTCTTGGTTATATGCTTTAGACTAAAAAAACTTCAATCTTTACTAAATAGCTACAGAAGATACCACATACTTTTGTTGGTTTACTTGTGTATTCCCTAATGCACCCAAGAGATGTTAACAGGTTTGTAAGTATTATGGTCATAGATCCCATATCCATAGACCCCAAATCCATAGATTGTCACAAGTACTTACTTTGCTAGTGGTCTGGAAGTGCTATGCTCTCTCTCAACTTAACTGCTAATAGGCAAACAAGGGGAACAGAAAAGAAAGTGGCTTGGATGAGAAAACATGAAGCTCACTGAACCTTTTTTATTTAACTACCTGGAAGGTGATGGGCAAAGCAACCTAAGAGAGAGTTCAATTTCCATGGTTTGGGCAGATTTCCAAGATTTCTATTCAACATTCTGACTTTATCTCTAAAGCAAAGAGATGATATTTCTTTCCCATCTTTCCTTCTTTTTATGATTGTCAACAGGGACTTTCTCTCTCTCTCTGTAGGGGTGTTGGGCAGGGGGGTGTGTTGGGGGGAGTGGGTGTGTCCACTGCTGTGACATCTGAATGCTGTGTGTCATTGTGTTTCTGCTTGCATGGCCCTGGTACTGCCAGGTGCCTTCAACACAAAACAGCCAGGAAAATGGCCCCCTTCAAGGATATGCCCCAAGTGATCTTGATGCTTAGACTACACACAATCATCTTTCTTTAATAGTATTTCACAGACATAATGGGGAGGAAGATGGTACTTACGAGAATTGTACAAGGACTGAAATGCAAAAGTGAAAATGTTTTATTGAAAAGCAAAATAAAATAATACTGACACTTCACAGACCAAATCACACAAAAGGCAAAAACATACATAAAAGAGAAGGGAAAACTCTGGAACAGCTGTACAACATCAAATAGCATAGGGAGGGAAGATATTTTTTCCAATTTGTGCTACACTGTTTCCCCATGAAATAACAATGAGGAATTTTGCATGAGCTGCATATTGATAAATATTAGGTTAGAGCAGAGAAACTCAAATGAATCAACTGATTCCGACAGAAGCTGTGACACAATCCCACAATGAAAACCACATGTGGCATAGAATGACATGTCAGGTGGATCTGAGGTGCTTGCAGATCTGCATTACAGCTGGGACTGAGCTTTACATTTGGTCTGACAGATCTCACCAAAGCCAGCACTATTCCTTCCACGCTGCTTCTTCTGGACCTCTTGGGCCCCTTCCAGACCATCACACATTTTGCCTTGTGAGTGTTCTGCTGATGTCTCTCAGTAATCTTGTTCTGGGGTTGCAATGGCACCAAAGGCCACTGCAGTGATGCCAGAGATGTATCCAAAGGCCACTGCAGTGGTGCCAGAGAAAGTCCAGGTCTAATAATTATATGGAAAACTCCTTGAATAAACCCAACAAAACACACAAGGTGAATTTAACTTCCTAAAATAATCTGATTAACTAAACATCAGCAGAAGTTCTCTTGGTAATTCAGCCAAAAGTGAGATGTGATGTGGTGAGGTCTGGGATGTCAATTCAATGTATGCATATTTTGGAGTCAATTTTTTAAATATCATACATAACTAGCTCTGCTTTGGCCTTAGGGCACTCCCTCTGCCTGCAGATCTGGCAGCTGATTAGAGAGATGCTTAAAACACAAACAAAAAGGTGAAACTGGGCAAAATGACACCATTGCAATGGGTTCACAAAGCTGAGCATGGGTTTGGGTGCTATAAATGAAGCTTTCTAGAGTGTGGGAAGCTGCTCCGTCCATCCTCAGACAACCACAGTAGAAAAGCTTGTAACAAAGCTTTTAAACACCTCTGAGCAGATGAGGAGATCCACTGTCTCCAGTGAAGCTGATTGTAACTATATTTGTTTAGAGCAAAGCTTATTTGGGGCAGGGAGGATGAACAGGAAGGTAAGAAAGAAGCTCTATTTGTTCCGCATTTGTAGTGTCCTGGTTCCAGCCAGGACCTGGTTAATTCCTGCAGTATCCAGGAAGGGGCATGGCCAGGACCCAGAGGTTAATCTGCACCACCTCATGTCACTATCAGGGGAAGGGAGTCTCTTTCTGGGAGAAGTGGTCCTTCCTTGGTTGGTGGAGGGAGAGGCGTTTCTTGTACCCTCTGTCATTGTATCATTGCTGCTACTGTTTGTTTTCTCATCTCATTGCTGTTTCCAGTAAATTGTTCATATCTCAGCCCATGATCTTTACCTTTTGTGCCTCCAGTTCTCCTCTCCAGTCTGCAGCTGGAGGAGGGGAAGGGGAAGGGAGTGAGTGGCATACAGTTTCAGTGGGAGCACTAAACTGGGGAGTACCATTCCTAAACCATGGCATACAGTACCTGACCAAGGGCAGGGCTCCCTACAGCCCTGCAATAACATTATTAATTATAAGACACTAAGGGCAAGGGTTTCCCTGAGTCCAGGATTCAATTCCACACCTTTAAGGCTGGGTTTTTTACTGGGATGCCCTCAAACCTCCTCAGCTGAGTGAGTAGTGCATAATTCTAAACTGTAGTGCTTCTTTAAGGCCATTATGAATGTATATGCTTCACCCACTGAACACCAACAGAGCAAACATGAGTTAAAGGTGACTCAGCAGCAACCATTATCAATAAAATTAAGCATGCACTAGGTTTGCATAATACTGAACTCCACAATTATGTGGGCAGGTCCTTGCACTGGGAGCTACAGAAGTATGGAGACACCCTCAGAACTTGTAGTTTTATTTGAAAAAATTGTGAACAATAGCACCAATCAATCCCACTGTGCTTTGGTCTGTCCTCAGTCTGAAAAGCCTGTGTGCCAGGCGTTAGCTTACCAGGTTCTCTCCTATGCCTGCTGCCTCCCACTGAAGCAAGGACTGCTACACACTGGGTTTTTGTGTTTCCATTCTGTGCAAAGGTTGCAGAAGCTGAGATATATCCTCTATTCTGCAGCTCTGGGCTGGAAACAAGATGGAGGGAGACCTCCTCTGTAAAGCAAAGGCTAGTTTAAACCTGAGCCCTGAATTAGGAATGTTGTTCATAACCAGGCAGAGAAGACAGATTCTTCATAGAATCATTGAATTGTTTGGGTTGGAAAAGATCTTTAAATGCCATCTAGTCCAACTCCCCCAAAATAAGCAGGGATATCTTCAACTTGATCAGGTTGCTCATAGCCCTGTCCAACCTGACCTTGACTGTTTCCAGGGATGGGGCATCCACCATCACTCTGGGCAACCTGTGCCAATGTTTTACCATCCTCATTGTAAAAAATGTCTTCCTTAAATAAAGTCTGAATCTACCTTCTTTTAATTTAAAACCATTACCCCTTGCCCTATTGCAACAGGCTCTACTAAAAATTCTGTCTCCATTTTTCTTATAAGCTCCCTTTAAGTACTGAAAGGCCACAATAAGGTCTCCCTCAAGCTTTCTTTTCTCCTTGTTTACCCAGGCTAAACGACCCCAGCTCTCTCAACCTGTCTTACCCAGCTGGACAGAGCTAGTAGTTCTTATTAAGTTCAAGTAAGTTTGTAGCATCTCCTGGTGAGTTGGACATACATCGTGTTATCCCTGAGGCCTTGGCAGCATCCTGCACAATGCTTTCACTCAGCCAGTGGCAGAGACAGTGGGCAAGTTCAGTAGTACATTGGGGTTCCTTGTAGTGCTTGTAAAGTCCCTGAGTTCACTCTACAAAGAAACATCTCTCAGATCTCTCAAAGGCCATCTCTCATGGCCTTGTACTAATGAGAGATTTCCCCTAGATTACAAGCATTACAGCTCTGAAGGATCTGGGGTATTTGGGAGACCATAGAGTCCCAGAGAATGACTATTTATTCCTAGAAGCGCTACAACACAAGTATCACCTAGCAGAGTTGGGGGGGGGGAGTGTTAATGCTTTTGTAAAAGCCATTTGCCATTGCCAAACTATCTGAATCCACCTGCTTTAACAGAAATGTGGGGAACAAAGATGAGAAACTTCTAGAGTCTACACTCCCACCTCTGAAGCAGAAGTCTATGATCCCACAGTGACTGAGACTATAGAACTGGGACATGTATGAAATGCTCTACAATGGAGCCACCTTTCAAACTCTTCCTCAGCCTCTGCTGAGGGACCAAGGACCAGAAAGGAGTGAAGTTACTTAGGAAAAGAAAGGAGCTCTGTCCTGGATGCTAATGAAGGTCCTATAGGAACTGGATCTAGGAGTACTGACTAATATGAATACTACGCTATCACAAGGTGCTGGACGCATGAGACCTAGATAGCCCAGATTTAGACCTTAAGCCCAGGGCTTGTGTGGTTGATAACAGGAATATACATTTGCAGAAAGGAGGTGTTTGCATCTTTGGTCTCTCTACTGCTAGAGCAATACAAAAGCTGCAGGAAAAACATGACTATTCTCTGAAATGCTTGGGACAGACTCCTTCATGGAAGAAACCTCTGAGTTCCTTCTCACTCCCTGGCCTAACCTGTGGATTTTGGGGGTATATTTTGGTTTGTTTTCTAATGGTGTCAAGCATTTTTCAGGTACATCCATCAACCCATCAAGGCTCAAACTCCTGCTAATTTTTTTCACTGGCATTTTGACCTGCAGCTGCTTCCAGAACCTGCCCTTTGGGTACTTGGATTTCTCGCCTTCCCATTTAATGACAGTCAAGGCCGCCTTGGCCTGCTTCAGCTCCTTCACTTTGCTCTTCTTGATGGCTTTGTACTGCACTAGAATGACTTTGATGTTGCCCTTGGAGGCCATATTCTCTAGACCAGCCTTGAGCTCCAGCAGGGTCTGTGTCCCCTGCAAGACGTATCTGGGGCTCAGGACAACAAGCAGACGTCGGCTTTTCTGGATGAAGCTCAGGGTTTCGTCTGTGACAACTGGGAGAAAGAAACATTGAGGTGGTTAGTGATGCCCAAGAACATGCTACTGTGCTCCTAATGTGACACCAAGTGTCTCTTGAAGGGGACAAAAAAAATCCCTTGAAGGCCTTCTCTAGAGACTACACTGGTGCTTCCCAACCCTGCAAGTGACCCTAGGTAGGACCTCCTACACCATGGCTGGTACCCAATGTCCCATACATGACATCTTCCCAGCCTCAGACCACCTAGACATGCATTTCCTCCTCCCCATGCTATGCAGAGATGCCTAAGATAGCTACATCTAAAAGGCACCACCCAGTGCTATGAAGATGCCTTGTGGGCCAGAGGGCTGCTGATCTCACAGGCTCAGATTTAGGATCCACCTTGTGAGAGGGGGAAAAAGATGCTGTCTGGATCAAACCAGGGAAATTGCCAGCTGAACAACTCATGCCTTCAAGGGAAAAACTCAGCCTGAAGAGGCATCAGGAAGCTTGAATGCCTATGCTTGCATCCTCCTCTGGCAGATGTCTAGAATGACTCTGGATACTCCCTTCATTTCTCTTGCCTCAGTTTCACCACAACAAACACTCACAATAAATGTCTACACATCTAGACCATCCCCAAGTGTCCTCATGAGTTAGTCTGCTTTGGTAATACTACCATCCTAACTCCTGTTACTCATCCATCTGTTCCTGTTGCTGTCATCTATGAAAGCAAATTAAGAGCATTTTTAGAACTGGAAAGTAAACTGCTCTGAAGTCTTTCAATTAAGTGTCCCAAAAATGACATCCTTCAAGCTGGAGACATGTCATGGTAACTCTTTCATTTTCTAACATCTGTGGATAGACTGTCCTTAGACACCTTCCTGTAATTAATGTGAAAATCCCTTGTAAGCGTGAATCCCAGTACTTGTACTCTCTGCTGCAAGATCTCCCACACTTCATTTAGAAGGGAACACTCCTGACTGGTCAGAAATTACAATGAAGAATAAAACAATGCCGACAGGCAACTTCATTTAGCTGTCAAGCACGTTTGATTAGTTCCTGTCAGCTAACTCGCAGGATAATCCATCTCCCACTGTTTCTTCATCAAGGACAACATAACTCTACCCATGACACAGATGCACACTCCGGAGGCATGACACCAGCTGCCAAAAGCTATTTCCTGGCCTGCCATGCTTTCCCAAGAAGATTAGTCAAATCCTGGCTAAGAAGTGACAGGGAAGCCCCAGCAGCACTGCAAACAGCAGTGCAGCGATGAACTCCAGCCGTGCTCCCAAGGGCTGGCACTGGCACTGACTGACACGGGGCAGAGATGGTAGCATTCAGGGGTAATGGTGAAGGACAGGGAGCCCAGGAGAGCTGTGCTGGGAGGAAAATTACACTCCCCAAAGTGAAAGGGGAAGGATGACAAAAAGAGGTAGAGGAAAGAGGAAGAAGATGGACATCTAGTGAGAACAGCTCAGAGCAAACCTGCACTGAGCCTGACATTGGCATCAAACAAATAGAGCCTGGACAGTGTCCTGCTTTGTCATCCAGACTCTCTCTAGAAGGAACAACACTAGGATTGCATCTGTCTGCACATCCTCTGAGGCAAACTTGTTTATATACTCTCAAACTTTGAGGTGCTCCTAGATCCTGGAAACTATCTGGGAGATAAAGATAACAGATCACAGACTGATTCTGTTCCTTTTGTCATGCAATGGGGCTGAGACTCCAGCAGTCCCTCCTGTCCTACCCAAAAGGGACCCCTCCACTTTCTCAGCACATATTGTGTCATCACTGGGGTCCTGACCCAAAGCTCATGAATTCAAAGTGGCAGAAGTTCATTTCAATTCTGCACTGGCAGAAGTTCAGACTTTAAACTTTTAGTAGGCATCAGAAAACATACAGTCAACTGAGCCCCCAGGATAGTGGAAATAGAGAGTGTTGGCTAGATCTGTGCCCTTGCTGTGGCATTTGTGTGAAGGTATGCTTATCCGGAGATTTTCACCAACTTCCATTCCTGGAGATTCCCCGCATCCCTGCAGCAGACACTATGTCCAGAACTTCATATGATTTAGCTCTACCCAGTGAAAAAAAGACTAGATCTCACTGAGAAGATGAGTCTCACTACCAGCAACAATGTACTTTTAATTATAGTAGCTTAATTGTATGCCATGTTAGACAGGAACTCCCTAATTAATGAGGATGAGTGGGAGGCACGTTTTCTTCTCACTGATTTTGGCTTGGTGCTCTCCACACCTTCCTGAAGCAGACACTCCTTGTTCTTACAGGCATTCACCATTACCCTTCATAAGCTATTGGTCTGGTCCAGTATAGCACTTCCCCCACCTCTTCTCTTCTAGATTTGAATTTATCCCCCTTTTTTAAGGCAGTTCATGAAGGTCAGTTGTCCGGTTCCCCATGTTGCACATCAGTCCTGGAGAGAGCAACTGAAACAACCAAGCACTATCACTTGCCCACCACAGCCTTTCTGGAGGCCTGGAGCATCTGCAACACTGTCACGTGAAGTAAAAACATCAGAAGATAACAAAAAGAGTTCATTAGTAGTAATGGAGAAAGCCCCCAAAAGATAATCTGGATAGGCCTGTTCCAAACAATTATCAATACTTCAAAGAACAATAAAGAGAGGAGGTGCATGGAGCACAGTCCCCTGTGAAATACTTACTTCCCCCAGGGAGGCTGTCTCTGTCAAAGATACACAGCTTGTACCCAAACTCATTCTCCAAGACTCCCCGCAGTGTCAGCAGCACAAATTCCTCCTCCTCTGCATTGCGTGCGTAGGACACGTACACATCATACTCCTTCCCATCTGAGCATTGGGAGCACAGAGAGACACAAACGGCAGAAGAGATAACTGTGATTACTGCACCTGCTGGTCCTTTACTGCATGTCAAGGTATGAAGCCTCACTTGGAGCCCAGGCACCGCAGGTTAAGACACATCAATTTCTCTACTTACAAGACAGCAACACTGCCTCTGACTACCCAGCCCAAACATGCAGGTACTCAGACACTGCTGGGTTGCTTAAAGTTACAAGACCAAAGCAAGATGATCAACTCATTTTGTCCAGGCTCCTTTTGTTTTTTTACATCTTCGACATTGCTCCCTCTTGTTGCTGTCTATCTGCATGAACAGTCACATCAGACAGAGACTTACACCCTGCCTACACCCTTTGAGAGCTGCCCCACCCCCATGGCAGGCTCACACCACAAGTTGTGAGGGCTCACACACCCTTCTCCTCCTCCAGAGGAAGAAATCTCACCTCAGAGTCTCCAGCAATGAACTCCCAGTAACACAGGGAAGCTCTGGAAGAACTGAGAGACGGGTGATTTCCAGACCCATCCTTTTGGATGGCTTCCCACATTTTAAAGCACATCACGTCACCAGAGAAACCAGGCACTTACTGAAACCTGATGACTTATCTTGACCAACTAGATCTGAAGAAACAGCTGACTATCAGCAGGGCAGTGCCCCAGGGAGCCCGATATGTCCATGCTTCACCTCTGCAGAGAATATAGAAGACTTCTCTCTCCTTTCCCCTGACCCAAGCCTGAATCCTCTTGCTCTAAAATGACCCTATGTCATTTTAGGTATAGAAATGGGAAGTCAAAATGTCATGCTGTGAAGAGGGTTAAAAATAGCTTACAGGAAAATTACTACATGAAAATGGAGGGCCTGGCCAGTAGTAGGACAAAATAAATGTTAACTCTTTAACACCTTACCTAGAATGGCTTCATCTGTTCCAAAATGAGCCCGATAAAAGAGGACCATTTCAAGCCAATACACATGATAGATGACTATCAGCACCACAACGAGCAGGACGGTTGCCCCCAGTCCACAGGCCAGCTCCACGGTGTACTTCGGTGCTACAACTGGTTCAAAAAGAAATAAGGGGTCAGGTTTAAAGAATGTGTTGGGCCTTCAGCTATGGAGGAACTAGCTTGTGTCCAACCAAACACCACAGAGAAATAGCCAGGAACCAAGCTGGCCCTTCAGAGTAAGGTGGCCAAGCCCAGGCTTTCTGACAGGACACATGATGGCTGGCCACCCTAGAATCCCTATTTTTGATTATTAGGTCTGCTTAAGCTGGCAGAGCAAGTCATAGCACAGGCTGGACCCCTGTCTCTAAGAGAGACCCTGAGAGCAGCCAGATGATTGAATGATCTATTGGTGAGAAAAACTTTCCAAGTCCAAAGCCAGGTCATGAATATTACCTTCTCAGCAGTATATACGCTATTGGTGCAACAAAGCTGCACTTACTTCTAGGAAAGCTGGACAAAGCTCATCTGCAGCAAAATAAAGGCAATGGCTACGATTTTTGCACCCTGCCAAACAGACACAGGTCTTGTAGCTTTTCCCAGACTAACAAGAAGAATTTAACTAGTGATGGCGTGATTCTTTTCTACCAGGAAAAAAGAATCTGAGATCATTACAGAGAAGCTAAAATGCTTGCAAACAAATAGGATAACCTGTGGACATCAAGCCAGAACATCACAGGCCCCCTCTGACTCATACACTGTCTATCACAACACTGCGTTTTTTTGTACTAAGGATAGAAAATAACTCTTCTAACTCTATCCCTGGGTAACTCTGTTGGTGGTAGTTAACATGCACATTGGCAAAATACACAATGAAGGAACAGCAGGGAGTGGAAACACCACCAAATTCCAGTATTTAGTAAGTTTCTAATAAAACTGAATTATAAAAAAGAAAATTGAAGGAATTTTTCAACATTCATTATGTGATGAGCAGCTGAAATACATGAGAACGAGAGGGAAATAATCCAGAAAAAGCAAGAAATGTATGTAACCTAATGTAATGAAAGAATTGGAGCCAACATATATAGCTACTTGCTAAAAACCGGCAGGTAAGTGCTTAGGGGTCAGGTTCTGGCATGCTTGATGCTCCTGTGCACAACGGGATGGGCTGCAGTGAGCTTAGCTTAAGGTTGCTCTGCCAGCACTGGCTAGGGATGGTTCTTGGGTTTTGCTGTGGAAAAGCAGCAGGAAGAAGGGATGGTGGATAACCACATCTGCTCAGAGAAAACCCAGTTAACTACCCAGGAGCAGATGGAGGAGATAAAAAGGATAGTACAATCAGTCCACTAGGAAACAGTATTTATGTCCTAATATATATAAGAAGAATCTGAGCATTTTAGATTCACTTCTGCTACATATACAAACATTATCACCCCAAAAGAATTATGCATGGAGTATGAACACGCTGGCAGATGGTTTCAGCCCTTCACAGTTTTGTTTTGTCTATAGTTCCTTCCTAATGATCCAGAAAAGGTTTGTCTCAAAGGAATGGAACTAAAAAAGGAGGAGGACAAGTACCAAGAAAAAAGAGAAAGAAATCTTCCAGTAAAGACTTCTGTCAGCGTTCCCATGCTCATAGGGCAGAGCAGGGGGGAGATGGTGTCTGGCATGAGCCACCCAAGGCAGAGCAGCATTCCTTACGAGAGGGGAGATCCACCTTATGGTAAAAGCAGATTTTGAAGCTCTAGTTTACTTTGAGAAGGAGGCAGAAAGATCCACTGAAGAAACAGGGGAGCTCCAGAATACAAACACAGTCTCCACAGGAGTATGGGGAATGCCCCTACTTTATTGCAAAACACAGATACAGTTATAGTCTAAAGCAGGGTTCACGCAGCATAACCAATAATGTATTTGGTTCAAGCATTCTGTTCCCATGCCTCTCACACAATGATTGGACGCACGTAGTGAAGCACGTGATCGTCTTGGTTTGCCTTGCGGTCCAAGCTTCCTGCCCTGGTTCCTCATTAATTGTTTTTCTCAACATAGCTTCCTGATACCAGTGTGTTCAAGGACACACTGTCCTTCTCAATCCCTGGATTGTCCACACAGTCCCACAGCACTGTATGGCCTTGTTGTTCAAGAAACTGCTCTAAATCCACCTTAATCAGGAAACTTCACACAGCTTTTATTACTGAGAGGTTGCTCTGGGAAACAGAAACAAAACCTTTGATGAAAAAAAGATGTAGGAAAAACCCACTTTGAACAGAGCTGAATCAGTCCATACCATCCACGGTGAGGTGGCTGTATCTAGACTGGAGCATCATCACAGCAAGGAGTAAAAACGCAGAAGCATCAGCAATGCCAACGAGTGCAGTCTACCTTCTGGAGGATGCCAGCTGGTAGCTGTTGTGTCATGCAAAACCTTCACACAATCAAGTAACCTGAAATCATTTCAAGCAGCCTGTTTCAGTTGTGGTACATGGATGGGATGAGGACAACTGATCTATCCACCCCTCTCTCTTGAGGCACTTGACCATGGTAGGATATGTGACACGCGTCCTTTGTTCCCTGCCTCCAAAAAGGGGTGCAGTATGACAGCAATAACACAACTATGTCTACAGAACAGACTGTGTTAGGCCAAAAGGCCCTTTCTAGGCACATCTCACTTCACACCCATTCTCTGCAAGTACTTTACCTTTCATGCGCACTACGGCCTGGCTGTGGTCCTCGCCTTTGTTGTTCCTGGCATAGCAAGTATAATTCCGTTTCAAGTCCTCTGGTGTGGCTTTTGCAATTGTTAGAGTCCTTGTGATAGTTTTGTCCTCAAAATCCCTAGTGATTTCACTGTAAAAGAAAAACTAGAGCATTACATGTGTTAAACAGCAGCAAGTTCTTAGTGACAGATATTCCTTTCTTTGATATAATTTCATTCTTTAAAAAGGCCAAAACACATTAACTGATATTTATAAATCAATACACAATTCAGATTTTAATACAGCTGCAGCTATTCCTTTATCTGATTTTCCTTAATATTTATTTTACCACTCATAATTTTCTCATTGCAGCTGTGTCACATTGCCTTTTAGAGAAAATGGAAGTTCTTGCCTATAAAACAAAAAGATCTCACAAACTCAAGATTCAGATCTCATGTCACATTCCCCATACAATCCTGGATGAGTTACTTTGCCTCTCTCTGCCTGAATTGACCATCTGCAAAATGGGGTTACAGTATTTCCTTTTGCCTTTTCTTTTTCTGTTGGTTCATAAATCACCTGGGCAGTGACTGCCTTCCACTTATAATTCAGCATCCAGCAAATGAGACTTTGATCCTCTTTTGGGTTCTTCATGTAATTGAATATCTATTCCTCCTAAACAATACTATGGATAACATTACATTTTTGTGTTCAGCCTCTGTTTTTTCGAAACATTCTTATCACTTATGCTGTTTCAAAACACTCCTCTAAATATAATAGTCTGCCCCTGTTTCAGAAGTCCCACAATAGCACCAGCAATTGGAATCACTGCTAGAACCTGAACAAGTGATGATGTGAACCGGTTAACAAACCCTCCCCAGATCCTGGGGAATATATGAGACTGTCTAGGTCTGGAGGCCTCCTCCTTGGACCTCCTGGTGCTCATCATGGCACGGTGAAGACACAGGGGGTTTTGATTAACAGGGAAGGAGGGAACTCCACATTTCCTTGGTACTGTCACATACTTATACCCACACCCCTCTGTATGACCCAAGAGAGGATTAGGTTCAAATTACACATTACCTTTGTGTGACTTTTATCTTGGGATCTGTGATATCATCTGTGTTTTTCCCATCTATGGTCCACCACACCTCAGTCCGGGAGTCCTTCAGGAAGGTGAAGAAAACTTCACAGGGCAGGATAAGGTCATCTCCTGTAAAGAAAGGACCACCATGAGACATTGCAAAGCACAAACAGCACCATCCTTACTTTTGTGCTATCCAGGGATTCTACCAGCCTGAGCTCTGCCTCCCTTCAGAAGAGAATAAGGCATCCACTTTCTGACACTGAATAACAGTTTAACATCTCAGGCATGATGATTTGTGACAGACACATAAATAGAAAAAAATATCCTGCCTTCTCAAATATGTTACAAATTCCTTGACCTCACAAAGTGATCCATGCAAATGGATCCATGCCAACCACTTCCTTGGAAAGCCAGGCAGTGTTAATCATCCCCACTGCACAGGCGACAGATGCCATAAAGCAAAGGATCAAGCACCACAAAAGCATTTTGGTGTGGGAACACTTCCTCAAGAATTTGACTTCTGCTGATTTTATCTTATAGAGCAATTATTGAAGAAGTCTGACCTTCTGAGCCTAAAAAGCTATGCATTAAAGTGAAGATTCTGAGGCTAATCATCACTGGCACCACATCTATTACAGTAACATAATGGAACACAATCTATTCAATACAGGGAACTGCTCCAAAGAGCTATGGGTTGAACCTGATGGGGTGTGGGAAAGGGTGAGAGAAGGGGTGTGGTATCCCATTACTCAATGCTGTGAAGCCAACAGAGAGCTGTCATTAATTAGGAAGTAACCAAAAGTCAAAAAGTGAGAGATGAGCAAGAGGTGGATAGAGAGCTGAAGCCACTATGAAAGCCACTATGAATGTGAACAAGGAAGAGCAGGAGCAAACCACAGCCAAGGCCAAGATAAGCTCCTACAGGAATTTTCCTAAGCAGCTCAGTGTCCCCATTTCATCTGTTTCGCAGCTGCAGTCCTTCATCTTCATCCCTGAATATCTGTCTTTATTTATGCTTACAAAACATCAACTTTTAAAGCTGTGTTTTCTATTTTGGGAAAATAGAAGTTGTGGCAGGCAAGTTGTGGCAGCTCACGTGCTCTGCAAGGGAAAGCACTGGGGATCCAGTGGAAGGGGAGAGCTTCTGTGCCTGGCTGGGCCTCCCTGGCCCACAGGCAGGGTGTCAGGGCAGCAACAGCAGGCAGCGAGTGTTGGAATTTACCTGCTTCCAGTTCGTACACAACTTTCTCATTTGGAGAGGTGAACTGTGGTGGTAAGGCCTTGTTTGGAGATCCTGCAGGAAACAACAGAGAGCCCCCACATGGGGACCCAAACTTCATGAGAACTTGGAATCCTCGCAGCCTCGCTCATGATGCCCCCACACCCCATTGCACATTCCCCAGTCTAACTTGGGATACAATCCTGCTACAGAGTTCCATGTACACAGAAATCTAATCCTAGCCCCAAAACTCAGAGCTGGATCCATATTCTGAGGTTCCTACAAAATTTACAAAAACTAGTTTGGGCGTCTAACATCAGAAGAGCTCCATGTCCCTCTCCATGGCACAACTTGTACCAGTTTCTTTTTACTGCTGTTCCTAAAAAAAAACAAAATACAAACATCATTTCCTGTTGCAAATATTTAATTCAGCTCTTAAAGCAGCTGTAGCCATGGGACTCGGAATGTATCCTATAGCTCATTAGGTTTTTAAGGTCTGCCTACAATTCCCTGGCACCTAGGCTGAGCTCTTGTGCCTGGGACAGACTTGTCCAAGCAGTGGGTACCTGGAGCTCTGCCTGGTTGATTAACAGTCTCAGCCTTAGCACACAAGGCTTTGAGATTCCAGAAAGAATGAGAGAAGTTGGCCATAAAGGGACAATCTCACAAATAATGATGAGCAAAGGGCACTGGAGACAACAATGAGCAGGAATGCCAGGTTATTCATTCACATGCCAGCAGAGGGTACCCCTGGCCATCTCATGGGTTGAACCTCACCAGCCTAGGCCTGGCCACTCTCTGTGTTCAGGGCACTTGACACAGTGGTGGGTAAGCCCTCTAGGGCAACATGTTCTGGACAGTCATACAAGGCTGACCCCAGAAAAAGAAACATATACCAAGTCAGCTGAGTCATGCAGATTGAACATAACCAAAAATGGATCTTGTGACTCTTCTAGCTGTTTTTACCACTTCTGCAGTTATCCACATGCATTTTACACATTTTAAAGTAATTCTTACCCACCACCTTCATCTTTATGGTTCTGGTAAGATTATAGGTTCTTCCATGGTCCTTGAATGTCACAATGCAAGTGTAATTCCCTTTATATGCACTGCGGACAATGCCAATGACAAGCCTGGGCCCTTGGGGATATCGCTCATGGAAGCCATCCACTAAGTTGCAGTTCTGGAGTCAGGCAGAAAAACACTTGAGTTTGGAATTTAGAAGTAAAGATATTGGTTTAAATGCTACTACAAAGACCTGATCTTAAACTATAAGGTGAGCACCTCATTAGAGTGAAGAGTAAAAGTAAAAAGAGACAGGAAGAAAATGATGACATATCCACAAGACTAAAGGACATGTCCCCCGTTGATGTCCATTTTTTGGGACTAATCAAGCTACCCTGACTGACTTCAGATGAGAATGAGGCCCCAAAATTGGCAAAAGGCAAATGAGAACCGTAGCTTAATAACTACTCTCTTTCTGTCAGGCGAGGCAGGAAAACTCTGCCAAATACCAAGCTAAAGATCCCTTTTCAGAAAGGGGTTAGGCAAATAACATCTTGATTGTCATAAACCTCAAAGATGTGCACATTTTCTAAGAGATTATTTCTAAATGGTGTATTTCCAAATCAGATACATCCTAATGGGGCAGTTTAAGACAGGGGTCATATACCATTTTTAATGATTTTTATTAGGCATGAGATAACTTGCTGCCTGAAAAATTACTTCCAAGGGACTTTTTGTTTCATTCTGCTAATTGATTGCCGAGATGTGAATTTCAATGAATGATACAAGTAAAGCATTTAAACTACTGGAGTGAAACTGCTCCTCTTGGATACAAAAGTAAGTTTTTCCTGAAGGGTTTTAGAGTTGAGGTTTTTTCTTTTGGGTCTTTTTTTTTTTAATTATTTTTTAATTCAGCAGATACATTTGTTAACAATTTCCTTTATGATTAAACTCACTTATACAGAACCTTCTATCTAAAAATCCAAAAGCACTTTCTAAGCATTTATTAAAGAATTCACTCCCATAACCTCTGGTTGTACATCCCTTGAGAACTCTTATTCTCTACTGACTTAAGGCATCTATCTACAGAAAACAGTGAGGTCAAATTTAATAAAATTGAGAGTAATTCTGTAGGCCAAAGCCTGAGGATGACTGGATACAGTCTAATCACCAGAGCAATATGGAGGGTTGGGGTAGGGATGTCCTGATCTCCAGAAAAGAGGTTTGCTGAACTGTGTCAAACAGGGCACCCATGGTCCTTGCAGAGGACAGATTTCCTGGCCTCAGAGGATTTTGGAAAGGATGCAATTGTCACTAACAGGTGGGGGTTTTTTAATGAGTTAATATGAATGACAGTTTCCTTCACAGCGGCAGTGAGTGGCTCACACAGAAGGTCAGGCATATTGCCCAAAACTGAACTGAGGCTCCTAAATCTCTCCTTGAGTATTCTCCACTTGTGCACTCTGGCCAAAAAAGCTTCAGTGTCAGCTGTCAATTCCCTTCCAAGAGCAGTTTTACCCTTGAACTCAATGGAAACAAAGCTCTTAAAATTAGTAAAGCTTCATTAGCGGCATCATCACTGGCGAGACTCTGAAACACAGCTCATGTCATTCTCAAGTCAATCATCGCTTTTTTACATACACCACTGCATTCCCCCATGGCCCACATAAGTTGTTCTTACCAAGTACCACTTGACAGTTGGTGTTACACTGGTGGGGTAAAACCCATCAATATCCGGACATATAATCTTCTGATTGGTGTGCTCCAAGTAGAACATCTCCTCAGTGGGTTTTATCGAATGGCTCACACATGAGTGCTGGTCTTTTGGAACAACTTCCAAGGGAAAAGCAACTTTGCTGCAGTATGTTGTATTTCTAAGGACAGATGAGAATAGGGCTGATTAGTTAAAACTTGTTTGCTCCTATAGCAGTGCAATGAAGTAAAAATTACATCTGCAATAACGAGCATCATAGTGCTGATGAGGTAGATACAGCGTTAGTTGACTCATTCATAAATGGGAAAGAGAGCCCCATCAAAGGTGGCCACAGAAGCTCAGAAAAGCCTATAAAGATGACTAACAAGCAACATCCATTTCCCTGCTGGTAAAGCAGATCACAGGGTCAAAGACAAAAACAAGAGACAACGAGAGCAAGATCAAAAAGAGTTCTTACACATAACAGATGCTATGTTCATTTCATACTACACTTTTAATTTCCTAGAAGTCTGAATCTCATGAATCTTTGCCAAATTAGTGTGCAGTCAAAACATTACCCTTGCATCTGAAGCTATTTTTACTCTAGACATCCAGATCACTTCTTAATGGTGAGCGCCTGTGGATTTTGCCATGGGCTCAGCAATAATATTTTCATGGACACTTGCAGCAAGCAAGGAGAGGCACAGTCATTAATGTTTGCAAGGCTCCAAGCATTAGTGCGATGTAAATTGGCTCAGCACTGAGTGGTATTATAATTGTAACATTCTTTTCCCATTAATGCTTATGCAAATGGTCGTCTCCTTACAGAAAGATCTGGTACTAACAGCATAATTTCCCCATCTCCACTAAAGCGCTTCGATTGTGCTGAAGACAGAAATTGCACCACACAACCTACCTGAGCATGCAGGTATAATTCCCAGTGTCATTGAGGAGAGCAGGCCAGAACCAAAGGGTGTCTTTATCTTTACTGATGTGATTGTCTGGGAGACGATAATTAATGGGCTCCTCCAGATCCCGGTCTTGCGCAATCCTGTACCAGATCAGGGTTAAGCCAGCAGAATGGGCTGTGCTATAGTTGTACTTCAAGAAGGTCTCAAAAAGAGGGCATTTGATCTTGGCAGGTTCCCCATCATAAATCTGGATCTGCTTCATGGTATCCACACCCCAGTCATCACAGCGTTCTGCAGCCAGGAAGAACAAGCCACCTTAGCTTGCAAGTCTGCAGGAGAATAACAGTTCTTCCCATGTTCCCCACAGCCCTGTGTCCTGTCCCCATTGAAATCAGAGGTAAAAATGTAGTGTTTTCAATGAAAGCAAATTGGGCTTTTAAAAAGCAGAGCAATAACACTGTGTTCATTTCTAGAGAATCTGCAAACCTCTGCTTTCTTTTATACATGTCCTATATTTCTTCCAAGCTATTTGTCTCTCAACAGAATGATATTCCTGCATAACATCAGGCTTCCTAGCGAGCTCCAATAAAATCTCACACAAAAATCTTATGTGGGAAGATAAAATCTGGATGAAAACAATGCCGGAGGTGTGTGAGCATCCATACACAATGATAGAGAAGAAGAAAATAGACATATTGAAATAAGAGGGGGAAAAAAATCCAAAACAACACAAACATCAACCCTCCCTAGAGCCATGGGTCATGTCCTTGCCAGAAGCTAGAATGAAGGTTCCAGGAGCAAGGACTGACTTTTTTGTGATAGATTCATGTGACACCTGTGCACACTATGATAACACAAAAAGTACAAGCACCAGTAAGTGACACAGAGTGACTGTTTATAGTGGACCGTTTGTAGAGAGGCTGAGGGGCAGAAGAGACAGTATGGAGAATGTAGCAGCTGGTTTTCTTGGGAATTCCCAGGCAGCACGCAGGTGCAATCCCCAAGCACAGTTTCACAGGCTCAGTGTGGCTCACAGCAGACTTGGACTGACATGAAACTGTCCAACATGAGAAAAAGCTGCAGAGTGCCTGTTTTATCTTTTCTTTTTTTTTTTTTAATTTATTCTTGTCATCAGTGCACAGTTTTGGGACAAAAAGCATAGTTTAAACCCATTTCTGTTCTGAGTACTCCTTTCCACTCTCTTCCTCCTACCCTTCGGGGTGTCCAGTCAGGAAGGGACTCAGTGCAAGCAAAGCATGGTACCAGGGCATCAGCAAACCTGAGAGCAACCTGCTCCGTTGGCACCAGCTGAGACACACGGAGAAGCTGCTGTCACTGCATCTCCTGTCTCTCGACGCTGACGAGGCAGAGCACAGCATGGCATACTTCCCAGTTCATCTCTTGTACCTGCTGGTAGGCATTTGCTAGGGCAGCCTGACGTCTGAGAACCCAAAATGAGCTGTATGGGAGAGGGGTGTAGCAGTCCCTGAGAGCAGTGTCTCAGCAGAGCACAAGCTCACCAGAGACGACATTGCAAAGCCTCTCCTGTTTGCAGATATTAGAAGAACTCAGACCAAGGGAAAAATAGAATACAATATGCTCTTTGAGCCAAATTCTTCTGAATTCTTCTGAACTGACTTCACAGGCCCAAAGCAGGATTTCTGGCATTTAGGCATTTCTGGCAGACAGTGGGATGAGGCTTGGCCCCAAATTAATTCATAATTAAAAAAAAGCAAAGAGAGAAACCTTTGAGAAGACAGGACTGCAGCACTTAAAGGCAGCAATGCTAACTCCTGTGGCTCAGCAATGGTTAGTCATGGGGAGGAAGAATCTGGGCCAGTAAGAATAGAAATGTTTTCTGGCGAGTTTACACATAAATGTAAATGCAAGCTGCACTGCTCCTCCTGCAGTATGCCAAACACCCATATGACAGAGTGCTACTTCTGGAGGAAGAGGAAAAAAATGAATTGGGCTAGGAAGAGGCAGTGAAGCTACCCAGAACACAAATATTTGCTTATAGGAACCCCAGACCCAGGTGGCTGGAAAGTGCCATTGTTTATTATCTAAAAAACATCTTTCAAAACTGCACATCACACACTATGGCTGCTACCACAGTCAGAGCCAAGACTTATTCTGAAAGACCAAACCCCTGTTAGAAGCCTTATATCACTGGAAGAGTATAGTCACCAGTCACCACCATCATCAAGACCAACTGGAACCAGTATGCTGCTTTATGCTGGTGAAGTCATGCTGCTGGATTAGGCATGGTCAAGTGTCTATACAGTGATAATGAGCCTCATTAGAGACTGCCTGCTAACTGCATGATAAAGCACAGATTGCTACTCCCAGAGAATGGAGTTTTTGTTTGGGTTTTTTTTTAAGAATGACTTTTCCCCTGGAAAGAGCAGACCTGGGTCTGTAAATCAGGATACCCAGGTTCTCTTCCTGGCATCAGACTTTGCTGTCTCCTCTTGGGCTGCAAAAAGGCAAACCATCCTTATTACTTCAGATGGCAGGACTGGGGAGGGAGAAAACTATATTAAGCATTACAGTACTGAAATTCTTAGAGTCAAGATCAATGCAATTTGCAATCATGAGCAGCTCTTGCATTTTGCAACAGACCATAAATCAGCATTGTGAGACTACTTACCCGTTCTACCTGAATGAGTTATTGAAAATAAATACAACTATTTTATTTTTTTATTTCCTACATTTCTCAAAAGCAATGCACAGGCCTTGTGTTCTTGGCTCAGGAAGAGGTGACTGTTATAGGTTTACTATATGAGCTGTACCTGGAGATTTTGTCTCAGAGCTGGCTAATTCACCCAGCTCAGGAACACTGTCACAGCGAACAGCTAGTGCTAAGGCTCCCCACATGTGCCTTGCCCTGGGGTGCTGCAAGGTCCAAACCAAACCTCAAAGACAGCACAAAACTGTGCTGGTATTGAACAGCTACACCCAGACCACAGGAGCAGCCATGCAGCCATGTGAGATCACAAGCTGTGCTTGCCACACGGCTGGCAAGAGTTTGCCAGGGCTCTGAGGGTTCAGGGAGCGCTGCCATGATCCGTCACTCACAGGAGAAATGGAAGAAACACTACAGGCTGCAGCAAGACCTTCTTTCAGACATATAACACCAAGGACAAAAGTTGTGGTGCTTTGCACAACTTCCTTCCTCCCTGTGCCATGCTGACAGTAGCACTGCTATTTCTACTTTTTGGGGTGGTTTATGCCCAAGATAGCTGAGCTCTGCCTGCACAGCAGGGCATCCCTCACACCCACCTTTGCGAGCTTCTTCCTCCCCAGCTGTCATAGTGCTCTTCTCCTTGTGCCAACAGCAACCTCTGCTGTGGTGACACTCCTACAGCAGATCCCAGCAGTAGGGTCAAACCCAAACAGCTGGCTGCACTCCCCACACATGCACAGAGGGGGATGTTCACACTATTATTGCTATAGTTTTATTTGCATCCAAATGGTCTCTGCAACATTTTGTGCCCCTTCCACTGTTTTAAGCTCTATTGGATATTTAGAGGGTATTTGCTGCTAACATCAGCATGCATCTACTTGGATGTCAGTCTAAACTGGAGATAACCTGAAAAATATGGCATGACTTCACAGTGAGCCTTCACTGCCATAAAGCAGCTCTCAATATGAAAAGAATACATATATACACACACACTGATATACTCTGACTCCAGCAACAATATTTAAAAGAGCATTGTAGAAAGAAGATGCAAGAATCCAGTTCTAATTGTGAGAAACAGCATTAAATTCTAAGGTGCTGTGCCCATTTGAAGCAACTCACACTTGTTTTCACTGGCTAAGCCTAGGAAGTGGAGTTTCTTCTCTCTTGAAACCTCTTGAAACATTTCCTGCACAAAACAGCTGCTGAAGTTAAGAGCAGGTCCTGATTAAATCAAGTGGGATCAGCATTCATGCTGTGATTTCAGAGATTTGCTAACAAATGGAAACTAGAGAGGAGATGGAGCTATATGTAGCTCCATGGACCCTGCCACGCTGCAGCAAATGGAGCACTACACACCTATCTGAGGGACACAATAAAATTCTCTAAAAATACACCATCCCACAAGCGCATCTTCCTAGAAATGCCTCTGCAAAACTATTTTGAAAGAAGTGACCTTGTTCTCATTACCAATGAGGTGCACTACAGATGCCTCAACTGACCCCACACCTCTTAGTGCTGAAAGCTCTGCAATCACACAGCAGGGCAGCCTATGACCCATAATACCTACCTGTGACAGACAATGCAGGAAAAAGGCAAGAAACGTTCCTGTTTGCACAGCCCTGCTTAGTAAAAGGGATGAGGATTACACAGGCTGGTCAGAGGATGCGTGGTAGAAGGAAATGTACCTCTTCAGCACTGGAAAACAAAGTGCAGGCAGAAGGGTGACGGTAAAGATGACCATCTTGATTTCCTGTGCCTTGAAATAAAGATATAAGCAGGCTCTGCACTCCTCCTCCTTAAAGCACACTGGGAACAAGGGGAACTGGCAAAGCTAACTTCAAGTGTTTTCCTTTCTTGGAATGTATGCTGCAAGCCATGTTCGTAGGGGTTTCTACTACTGATACAAGGGACAGAAACCACTTCTGTTACAGAAATCAACAGATCTGTCCCACTTTTGAATCTGGTGCTGTGGTGCCCTTCGACACCAGGTATCCCAAAACAAACTCCTCAGAAGCCAAACAAAGACAAAGGAAGTGACTTCTACAGATACAAAGCAGAAAATCAGAGAGAAAAAAATATAGTTGCTCAGCTGCATAAAGATAAAAACACATTTCTGGAAACCTTTCCCAACCTTTAACTTGCTGCACTGATTTATCCACTGCACAGAATCACTTAGGTTGGAAAAAAGATTATCGAGTCCAGCCTATGACCCAACACCACCATCACAACTAGACCATGGCTCTAAGTACCACATCTTGGCTTTCCTTTCCACCTCCCTGGGCAGCCTATTCCAATGTCTAATCACCCTTTCTATAAAGAAATTCCTCCTAGTGTCCAATCTAAACCTCTCCTGATGCAACTTGAGATGGTGTCCTCTTGTCCTGTCACTAGTTGCCTGGGAGAAGAGCCCAACCCCACCTCAGCTACAACCTCCTCTCAGGTTGTTGTAGAGAATGATAAGGTCATCCAGGAGCCTCCTCTTCTTCAGGCTTCAGAAGAGAGCTCCTGTGTGAATACACACACCTGACCTGCATCTGCAACATTACAAGAATCTAAACCTACTCTCCTTCAGCTTATGGCCATTCCCCCTTGTCCTATAGTTACATGGCCTCATGAAAAGTCCCTCTCCAGCTTTCTTGTAGCCCCTTTATGTACTGCACAGGGACTCTGGTCTCCTCAGAGCCTTTTCTCCTCCAGGCCGAAGAGTCCCAGCTCTCTCAGCCTGTCATCTTAGGAGAGAGGCTCCAGCTCTCTGACCCAGAGTCCTCCTCTGGACTTGCTCCAACATGTCCAAGTCCTTCTTATGTTGAGGACTCCAGAGCTGGACACAGCACTGCAGCTGGGGTCTCTCAAGAGCAGAACCACCTCCCTTAACCTGCTGGCCACACTGCTTTTGCTGTGACCCAGGACACAACTGGCTTTTTGGGCTGCAAGCCCACACTGCCTGGACATATCTCAAATGCTTTCTATTTTTTGTTTGCCTCTGCTGCGTTATCCTAAAGCAAAGCTGGTATGAGTCAGCCTGCACACATGGAGGACAGCAAGGCCAGTGGTTAGCTTGACGCACGAATCAGCATCAATAAGGTAGAAAAAGCTGATCACGCAAAGCGATTAAGTGAGAATTAATCATTACTATCTTAAAAAGAATTTTCCTCCCCACCATCTTGCAAGCTTAGTCAGTGAGAAGGAAGCAGAGAAAGCCAGGCTGAATGGAGGAGCTGCACTGTGAGCACAGGAGGTACCAGCTGCGGTCATTACCATACACGGGTGTGCCTTCCATTTATGCCACTGCCAGGAGCACCCTCTCTTCTACTGCGTTTTTCCTTTCACACACCCACCCTGCACAAGACCACCACATGCTCCCTGACTGTGTTCTCTGCTCAGCAGCTGAGCAGGGCAGCATTCCCCATGCCATCTGTATCACATTGGACCATACAACATGGTGGAGGGAGGGAAGTATGGAATAAAACAAATGAGATCTGCCCACAACTGGGAGAAGAGGCACAGACCCAAACACACTGAAATAGATGGGAATGAACTTGAGTTTGGCCTAGCCAAGATCAGCTATCTCTCACCACTTGCTCCCATTATTTCTACAACAGTGACAGAGGTCAGAGAATGCCTAAAAAATAGTTATAGCTCAACTGCCTTCAGGTCATAGCTGGCTCAGAGGCTCAGCCTAGAACCTGCACGAACTCCACAGAAATTTATAATCTGATTTCCAGGGAAAAAAACATCAAAAAAGGCTTCTCATAACCTCACTACCTTCCTTCCACAGCCTTTCCAGCAGAGCAAGTATGTGGAAGTGCTCCTGGCACAAACCTCCTTCCACAGTCCAGCCTCATCCATGTGGTTTTGCTGTGATTGCACTGGTGACATGCTTTTCCACTTCTCCCAAGTCTCACAATATTCATCACTGAGCTGTGATGACCTCACAGAAGCAGCAACTCTGGATGCTGCACACAAGGATGGAGTCTCTCTCTCCCTGCCCAAATGCTTTTATCATTTAAATAGGTAGGACAGCTGAGAAAGGGAGAAGAAAGAGGACTTTCTGTCGCAGAATGGCTCATCATTTTGAAAAGCACTTGTACATTGTGGTTGATTAACTTTAGACCTGAAACTCAAGTTTAAACAGGTGTGACAGTCTGCCTCTCTGCCAAATTCATGAAAAACAAGCTGACTGCATAAACTTCTGTTGACTTCAGAGGAAGCAGCCGAGGCATGACATCCAAAAAACTCTAATGGAGTCCAAATCTTCTGACCCTGAATTGCCTCATCTCATCAAGCACAGCCTGTAACATGGGGTAGTTATTTGTGTCTTTTAAAACTCCTCCACAGTGAGCATTATGCCTTCACTCTCTATCTGTGCATAAAGCTGTTTACTGTATGTGGCACAGAGTATTTTGGTTACCTCCAGCAACTGGGCCAAAAGCAAAAAATATATTCAGATTTCTCTAGCAAGCTTGAGATATTTTCCTTGAGGCTTTCTTTAGATTTGAAATCAAAATGATAAAGGTAGGGGTATGAACTGTTTCCCTGAAGGATAAGAGCAAACAGCTACTTTCTATCCCAATTCATTGAGAAAACTGTTGTGTAAAGCAAAGCAAAGCAGAGAAGCATGGGAGGAGAAGAGATACAGGAAACAAAAACACCCCACTGCAAAATCATCTGTAGGAGAGACAGCATGAAAAGGGGATCTGCCTGATTAGCATCACTGCTGAGCTGTGCTCAGATTGGCAGGGTCTGTTCTGCATGTGCCTGGGACACCAAGCTGGGACTTGAAAAGGTCCAGGTTAAACTCCCGGCTCTGCCAACAGGCTTGCTTAGCTAAACCCATGCAGCCTAGTTATTGCATTTAGCCAGGTGTTCTGTTGCCTGATTTAAAATACAGTTAACACTTCTTCAACTGTCCATCCACAGGGATGTCTGCATTACAAGGATGATGCAGCAGTTGTCCTTGGATGAGGATAGGAACTGAAAAAATGCAGCAGGCAGTAAAAGCACTGTAAGGGTCTATGAACCCAACCGAATCACTTGTGTGCCATAACATGTATGAGACTGAGCACCCAACTCTGAGGCTGTGGGAGGGGGATGCAACAGAAAAGACGGGTAGGAGACAGGTCCCTGATGTCCCCTGATGGTTTATTTGATACACACAGAAGAGTAAAAGCGATTGTTCAATATCGTATCAGCAATACACCCCAAAAAGGGCTGGCCTCTTCCACACATTTCTGCATTTCAGTGCAGATAAGTCACATCATATTAATGCCTGCACAAAACTCACCTCTCACAACCTATTTTCTCAGCTGACAAGAAGCAGACAGGAGGTCGTATCTCCTCAGCAGGCATGACTATGGCTGGTGAAGAGGGAGGCTGGCAGCTGCGCTTACGTGTTTGCACCCAGGTCAGCTCTGTTCTGCAGGTTTTATCTTCATCCACTTCAGGGCTCTGCACCTTTCAACACCCTTGGTTTTGAAAAACTTCATGGCCCCAAGCACCATAAACTTCCACAACCACAGTAACTCACAGATGGGTATGAATGGTTATAAAATCACATCCTAAATTAGGACAGCAAGAAGATGAGATTGGAAGAGTAGGAGGAATTCAGGAAATCCCAGGAGAAGATGATGGGGGAAGGGTTTAGTCTCTTTAGAAAACAATAATGTGGTTTAATCTATTTTTCTTTTGACTTTACACTCTAAAATAAGCTTCTCAGCTTCTGGTGCTGTCACAAATCATAATGCAAGTAAGGCCACTGGAACCCCATCAGTAGAATAAGATCTATATAGTAATAATCCTGAGGAGCTGCACAGGGCTTTCCATCTTCAAAGTGTTTACCAGACATAATTTACTAGCCTGCAAATTTCCCCTGGCCGTCGGCAACTGCTCTGCCTCTCTGCTAAGCACGAGAAAAACATGCAG
>VYZS01012103.1:0-98816 GCA_013400695.1 Neodrepanis coruscans | reverse complement strand
TATACGCAGTACACAGGAGGACTCTGAGCATAAACAGAGAGCACCTAAGACTGCACAGATTGCAGAGATTGACAAGAACAGGACACGTGAACCGTACTTCTCAAAACCCAGCAGCGGATATTGAATCCTTCCTTTTCAGTGCTTACATCTGAAAAGCCTTTGTGCAATGCTTTCCCTCTGCTGGGCTCATCTCAAAGAGACAAAGGAAATCCGGAGCAAGCCTGCTCTTCCCTGCACAGTTCATGCACAGAGCTACACATCGCCTCNTTACATCCATTAGCTATGCTCACAGGAACATGCTCCTTTCAACTGTCTCAAAGAGCCACCAAGTCTCTGTTCCCATGAGCAAGGTATCCAAGATTTCCACACTCTGCCTGCTAGTAGGAAAACCTTTGTTTCTTGATCTACCCAGCTAAAAAAAAATCAGAAGTCTTGCACAGAGTGATTTACTTCTTGTTCATTCCAGGCTTTCCAGAGATGTTATCAGTGGAGACAAATGGACACAGAGCCTGTCAGATTACAGCAATCTCTCTATTACGGGAAAGGGACGCAGTTGACTACAGCCCTGGCTGCTCACACTCTATACAAAATTCAAGGGGTCACGAAAAGTATGTGCACAGAGTCAAGGGCTGGTCAAGGGGTGCCATCACAACCTCCTGGATGCCCTGACCAGGCCATCATTTGCCAGCTGAGATAAAGGAAGAGGATTCTCTCTCTTTGGTAAAGAAATTGAGAGCTCACATACTCAATTAAGAAGAAAAAGAGGACAATAGGACAATGGCTTCTGCAGTCCAGCTCCACTCCTCTGGTACATGTTTACGGAAAATAAACAAACAAACCAACCAACCCCCAAAAAAGCACAAAGCTATGGGATCTGATGGTTTGTGTTAACACAGTGCAGGAACAAGTTCTATGTACTAGTGCTGCTAGCACTAAGATGGTTTGCTTTAAATAGCTCAAAATCTGTGATATACCCCAAATAGAAAGGTCTTCCCACAGAGGTGGTCACACAGGAGAAGAGCATCGCAACCAGTTGCAGGGAGAGCAGGTGGGTTTTGCAATGCCCTTAAGAACTTCACACCACTGGACTACAATCCACCCTGGTCTTGCCAGGAATGGAAGAGTTTTCTCACCGTTTCCAGCAACCTGCTTCTTTATTTAATGACATCAGAGAGCATGTTTCCATTTTGCCTGTATATGATGCAATCCCAGTGGTGTTCTGAACTTCTTGTGCAATTCAGCAGCATTGTGCTGAAACACCAGCATCTCCAGCTGCAACCCAAGGAGCCAGTAGCCAGGGAGTGCAAACCCAGACTACAGCAGAGGGTTCCCCACAACTGCATCCACCCAAAGCAAATAAAAATGAAAGCAAACACTAAAAGAAGCCAGGAATAAAACCAGCGAGCATAAGAACTTACCAGCTCAAAAATCACACTACAGCTAGAAAGCAGGAAATCATAGAAGCCAGAAGGCAGCTGGAGAGCTTTGATACATCCTCAACACTTTAGGAACTTCTCACGAGACCAATATACTCTGAGATACTCTTAATGTCTCCAAAAATTAACATTTCAATAATAATTCATAGAGCAGTTGGGGAAAACGATCCATCACAGCCGTTGCTAGATTTTTTTTTTAAGGAACTTACTTGAAATATTCACTTTGTTTCAAATTAGAAATTGCTCCCTTTTCATTCCTGAGCACTTTCTTCTTCTAACTTTCACCTTCTGTCTACTGAGGAGCAAAGAAAAGTGGAGTGGGAGAAAACACAATTATGGAAGTGTCTCCTGCTCTTAACAGCAAAGATGGAGAAAAGGTTTAGGTGTTTTTTTCATTTGATACTGGTCACAAGTGGAGTTTATGTTGGAAAAAAAAGTGAATATTGTCATATAAAACACCTTTTAATAAAACATTCTTCCAAAACAGACCTCAGCAGGGAATTGTTCACTCCTGTCTTTAGCAGCACGGGCGCCACAAAGCCTACGCACTTTCCAAACTATTATAAAACCCAAGACAGGTGTCAAATAATTAATGAAGAGAGCTGCACTCAAAGTAACTACTGCACACCTATTCTCAAAGACATTGTATCAATTCTACAGAACAGTTTTCCAAGAAAAATACCTTTGTCCCTCCTAACCACAGGCATCTCAGGAGACCTGATAAGTTAGGGAGAGCTGATAGGTTTTTTTCTTTTCACTGAGAAGTCACACTACAGCCCGCAGAACAAAAGTGCCCTTCAAAACCTAGCCACTAAGTGCTCTGACTGAAAGGCCATTTAAAATAAAGCACTTTCAGAAAGAGGGAAAAAATAATTTCAGCCAGAGCAGGTTTTACATATTATTTTCTGTCTGTAATTCTGTCCAAAGTCAGAAGCATTTGAGAGCATAGGACTGACCAAAAAAAGTGGGATGCAGACATAGGAAGGCCAGCAAAATCCAGTGTGGGCTATCTTAGGAATTGCTTTGCTTCTGTGCCACGTGGACTTGAGGATGAAGGTTGACTAATGGCCTGCAGAGTCGGGCTGGTGCACAGGAGAGAGGCACAGCTCCTCTGCTCCCACATCACAGTGTGCTCACAAGCTCCAAGTCCCTGCATCGTTACACAGCAGCTTTGAAGAAGGCTGCTTGACGAGTTTTCTGGATTTTCTTATGGGGAAAAAATAGATGCACAGTTCAAGTAAATTCAAAGAATCCAAAAGGCAGACAAAGGGCAGTCTGCAAAAGCAGCTGCAGAAAAGTAACAGCAAAAACACTAATGGAAAATAGGAAAGGCACTTCAGCCCTCCAGGAAACTTTTGCTTTACAGTATGTGCAGGAGTAAGTCAGACAAAAGGGGGAATTACTGTAGCATAAACCATCTTGGTGCTACTTAACCAGGATGTGCGTAGTGTCTCTCTGACCCTGCCTCTCCTATGGAGGCCATTTGGACACCACATGGCACCACCCTTTGCTATGGTGTCAGTGGTTTCACTCTGCCCTGTCCAAATGGGAGCCACTCCTGCAGGGAGCTGGCTAGTCCCATGGACAGCTCTCCAGAAGAACAGAGTAATACACCAAAATCTCTGGGGATGTGGGTAGCAAGACAGACAATGGGTTTCTGAAGTCCAGTCTTTTTTCCCCAGAAGGAATAAACACATTCATCACAATTTTCATTCCCAGACAGCTTCCAGGAACAGAAGAGGAAGGAATCAAGAAGCAGTTTGATGATGAACGCCATAAGTAGCTTGAAGCACTTTCCTTGCTCTAGTGCATTCTATGCCACACTCATCACTTCAAACACAGGCACACTGACCGAAGGGCCTCCAATGCTGTCCTCAGAAAAAACATTCACATCTTCCCTAAGGGCAGGGAGCCCAATTTATCTTGGCATCAGCTCCCTAACAGGCAGACATGTATCAGCAGGAATCGAGCAGGGCTGAAGCCTGCCTGGCAATCAGGGAAATCACAGGACCCATAAGTGTGACCCAATCAGTGCATCTAATGATGACATATCCAAGGGATGTGCAGGGACCTGCAAGATCAGTGCTGGAGTCCCACTTCTGCTAGCATAGCTGCACTCACCAGGCTATTGCATGCCTGATAGCAGAGTGAGCTGGAAGGAATTTGTTCTGAGTTGTTTCTATTATAAAAGTAATTCATGTCATCAGAACCAAAGGAAATGTTTAAATTTGAGCAGCCTGAAAGTTTTTCACCAGCTAGAATCACAGCAGATATTGAACCTGCTTCTGCAGAGGGGGAAAAAAAACCCTTAAACTAGTGGGAGTCAGACTGAAAGTTGCCTTGGTGAGAGGTGTCCCTTGTCACTAGCATAAAACATCTCCTGGCTTGCTTGGCCAGAACTGGCCACTGGCACAGAGGACCTTGAAGCACTGGCTCCCAGCACTGGGGAGTTAGTGCTCCCAGGCAGCTTTACAGCCAGGTCTATCAAGTACCCTGAAGAGAAAGGGGGGGAGCCCCAAAACTAAAGCCAAACACACAACAAAAAAATCTTTCAGTCAGTGGCTCAGCCAGCTCATTGCCAACCAGGCATCTGACATGGCTCCATTTGCCTCTCACCTACCACAGCCCCTCCCTAGAATCCAGCCTGCACATCCAAGCCAAGGGCTGCAGTCTGATAGCTTTTTAATAATTAATTTTCACTAAATCCCCAACACGGGAAGGAAGGAACTCAGTAGCGTGCCTCTCCAGAGTCACCATGGGAGGTGGTCGCAAGCTATTTCTCCTTCAACAGAGCAGCACAAACTGTGGGAGCAAGGCTGCCCTTCCAAAAGCACCAAGAGCTCCTGAGAGCAGAGCAGGCAGCAGCCTCACCTCAAGCTCAGAGGCTCAGGGAATATTGCAGAGCTTTTCACTCACAGTGAGTCATTTCTGGGAGCTTCCTCAGTAGTGCAAGATTTGCCTCTGCCACTGCCAATGTTTGGGACATGAAGGCAATTGCCAGGCAGGGAATTTGTGATTTGCTATTTGCATTAAAATACCATCTTCTGGTGTACTTTTGGCTCAACAGATTTAATACTAATAATCAGAATTCAGATGAAGAAGCTACTTTTCTCCCTCTCAAAAGGAAAAAAAGTGCAATCTAGGCTTGTGAAAAGAAGTCTGTGTGGGGCCGGGACTTGAAAATATATCTGAAGAAACTCAGTATTCCCTGCTTTCCTTTGCAGTTCTCCTGGGGTCCTCTCAGGACTTGGCAAAGCAAAAGTGCTACAGATCTTGCACACTGCTCTCTCTGCTGGAACTCAGGGTGCTGCTGATTATACTCTGGCAGATATTTAGCAGGCAGTGCACACTGCATTTCATACATCAAAAATAAACTAACTTAATAATCTGTTACCTCTACAAAATATGCACACCTGGACAAGACAATAAACAGCTGGGACTATCGCCTAGAGATCTGAAGAGTGGGCTGAAGAGGAGCAGGTAGAGCCATAGCTATAAAATCAAACAGTACAGATTACAAATGCATCTATGCTGGCTACCAAGCAGTTCAAACACTAAGCTACAAGAGCACTGCTGTGCTCAAGCAAAAGGTATCCAGCCAAGATAGTCTATTTTTTAAGTCTGAATAGCCAGGGAATGAAAAGTTACCAACAGACCTTCAAAGAGAGCTGAGATCTTCCATGAAGCCAGACACAATGCTTCTATTTTGGACAACGAATGTTATAGTGAAAAGAGATTTCTGAGAAATACCCACATATTGCACTACCAGGAAATTAAATAACAAACTAATCTTTGTGCAGTAAAAAAATCTACAACCAACATGGCTCAAAGACTTGAGAAGGCTTAAGGAATCCAGAGTGAGATTCCTCCTTTGCTGGAAAAATTCCAATTAGCTCTCATGGAGCACCTGGAGACATCTGACAACAAGAATTTAATTTATACATTCTGCCTTCTGACCTTTTAAATAGTTTTTCAATGTAAGCAGCTCCAATACCCTTCCTAGGAGGTTGTTCCATTGCCTCAGTGGACACAGCAGCATATCCACATTGCGCAACAGAGTGCAGAGCAGCAACCCTAAGCTACCTCAGACTAAATCTCTCAATCCAAAGAATACAGTGCAGATTTGAGCAGGTTTATCAGATGGGTTTACTTCCTTTCCCAGGTCCAGTCTGGGATTCTTGAAGCCCAGAGCAGCTTTCCCAGGAGAGGTGTCTCATCATAAGTCCAGCCTGGCACAGCCAGTGCTCTGCCCACTCCACATCCCCACCATCACACCAGGGGCTGCACCCAGCTCTGCTCAGCACTAGCTGCAATACACTCTCAGTCTCAAAAAATGCTCCAAGAGTTTCTTTTTCTAAATTCAAGCCCTTGTTGCCAGCTACATACCTGCTCCTTCACTTCATCTCTTCCCCTTACAGCCCTCAGTCCTTGCAGACTCCCAGAACAGCTGCTCTATATTCAGATAACATCTTCCCATTTCTTGTTCCTCCAGAGAGGGACACAGCAGGCAAAAATCCTCCAAACACCACTATGCTCCAGAGCACCATCATCACTGTCTTTCATTTCGCTTTCCAAGAACCTCTCTTACTGTGCCATGCCACAAACTCCTCAGGCAGCCTGCAATGTCTTCAGCACTACAGCAGGTTTATCCATGCTGCTGCCATCGGGGAAGACCCAACTCTTCCTGCAGCATAAGAGAAGGATTTCCTCAAGTGACTTTTGGTATCCTGGGATAAGAAACATATTCAAGGGTAAGAGCAAGTCGGATGAATTTTTCTTTTTCAAGTTTGGGCCACACAGCATTTCCATACCTGGTACTTATATTAATCACATTAATTTAATCCCATTTAGCCTCGTAAGTAAAAGCAAACAAGAATAAGACATCAAAATGATTCTATCCCTATCCTGCAGCTCAGACAGGCTCTTCTAAATGTGCTTTACACATCAATCCATGGCAAAACTTAATGCAACAGAAAAACAGAAAGCCTAAGAGCTATCAGCCTCTCCCAGGACAGCACCCCACTTACAAACAGTTTTCCAGAGGTCCTTTGAACCTTCCACATTCTCAACCCACCCACTTGGTCCTCTTGGTGACTATCAGAGCAGCTTTCTTTTGCATATCTGCCCCTTGCTGGTCAGCACAGTACAGACACATTCTGCAAAGGGGACTAGAAAAGTTGGGTATACACAGAAAAAAGGAGGCAAAGAAAAATTTCCCCTGTTATGTGTACTGCGTTTGCTCCCCAGGTCTCTAACATTTCCTTCTGCAAATATTCAGTTGCACCATCACAGGGAACTTGCTCAGTCTCTGCCTGCACTGACCCCATCACTGCAGCTCAAAATTCAACCTTCAAACAACAACACCCTGAATTTTTAAGTCCTGGAGCCTCCTTTCAGAAAGTCTGCTCTGTGACCCACAGTTTCTACACAGTAGGAAGGCTAAGATGGAGCTCCAGGCAGCAGTATGCTGTGATTGTCATCAATATTAATTTTTTGGGGAGAATATGATTGATCTCATGAGGGCAATGAATTCATTACTCCAGCTGAATGACAAACAAAAGGCAATACTTGTGCTGCTGACATTTCCAAAGGCTAGAAGGAGCAGCAACACAAGGAAATACTGCTATGCATTAAAAACACGCCGCAAAGGGCCAAAAATCTGAAAAGCCTCCAAGATTTTCACTTTTGAGCACTTTCAATGCCAGGAGAGGATGTCTTCATATTCTGAAATCTGTGCTGACCTCAGCCCTGGGCTGGTTCACCTCTGCATTTAGAGGAAGCAATCACTGAGTGTCTTTGGAAACTTGGGCTGGGTTTCCCTCTTGCTGTTTGACACTTGATGCCAGCAACTACAGTCATTGCACCTGTCAAGGAGGAAAAAAAGATTATAGTGGGGAAAGCATTCCCTTCCTGGGTAGTCACAACCCAGGGCTATTCAGCAGCACTGAAATGCAAGATGCAGCTCCCCTGTGCAATGGGAGAGAAGGAAGACATAATAAGCCTGGAGAAAATAATTTCCATCACTTCATGACCTCAGATCAGGGTTTCTGTGTGTGTACAACCTCCCAAGAAGAGAGAATTAAACAGCTTCCCTAAATTCCACACAGCAACACGAGAAAGAACACAGAAGGTGGAGAAAGGCAAAATGCACTGAGACTGCAGTTATTTTTTCAGGAGAACAAGTATAGGGAAAATCTAGTCCATGGGGATGTTACTTCAGTGGAATCTGAGTATCCTTCAGACAATCGAACACATCATCCCTGTCTGGCCCAAACGCAACCAGCACAATTTCCTACATTTTGGAATCCAGTAGCACATTTGTGCTCATTCAAAGAGGTTGGGTGCCCTCAAAACATCCACAGCCTGCCAGCTCGGCAGCAATACATACATCCTTTCCCCATTACCCAAATGCCTTCTTAAAAACAAGGGCTGAAAGGTGTCTGTGCTTGAAGGAAGAGTGGGGAGACAGATATTTCTAAAGAGAACAAATCCAATTATTTGTATTAGAGTGAATTTGCATGGTTCTTACTGTCAAAATCAGTATTTTCTACAGATCTGAGCTTTGACTAAACAAATTGCTGGTAAATTTAGGTAAATGGGGCCCTGGATGTTACTACAGCAGGAGGGAGGTAAGGTTGTTTTACTTTTTGCAACTGGACTAATCTCAGAAAAAAATACCTAAAAATTTGGACTCCTTACTCTGCCATTTACTATGCTCCTGTAAGTCTCTGAGGTTGAAGATCTAAATCAGTCTACTAGTTTAGGGCAAAAATATGTTTTTCTGGTTAATGTTCATGAAGCCTACATGTAGGCATCAGTCACCAAAAAGCAATGCATAAAAACTATAGTGCCTCCTTGATGATCAGGCATTAGAGAACTTACAAATGGCTGTCCCCTGAACTGAGTGCATTAGTCCAGGTTTCTGAAATCTGTGCCTCTGTTTCCCCAGCCACATTTATAACAGTCTCTCCCCACTTCACACCACAGCTGTGCATCTTAATGTCTCTAAAGTGCTTTGAGATGCTGAGATGAAAGACAACATATGAGTGCAAACTATAGATTAATTCCCTGAGCTCAAGAGTCAGTGGAGCTGATGGGGCTAAATGTATCACATACCCATCACACAAAACTGGGTTCTGAGCCTGTCTTAAATATTAACTACTTAAGCAACAGCTCGCTTGGAACAAATCATTTTGGGGCTGGTTAGTTGGGCACCTGGAGCTCCAGCAGGCAGGAAACAGAACTGAAGCACACTCCTATGAAAAATAAACTCTTTTCCAGAAGGTTTTAAACATGTTCCTATGAAACTTGGTAGTGGGATTTCAACTCTTTTCAGTTAGAGCTGTTCACGTTTTAGCAACCGCCACATTAAGAAAGTGGCCAAACATAATTTGAAAAGCTCTTGCCATTTCTGTTTGTTTTTCTAAAATTATTAAAAATCCAGTTTAAATAGAGCAAAGAAAACTTTAAATTAAGCAAGATAAGTTTGGGCATCCTTCCAACTAGAAGGCAACCCCCAAAACATTACTGCAAATCTAACAGATGGGAGTTATTTTTCACTCTTTAAAATTTCATTCCTTTGCACTGAGATTAACTGTAATTAGCTCTTTATTTACATCTAAGACAAAAGGTAAAATCAGAAAGAAAGGCAACTACGATCTCAAATCACAACCAGAAAAAGGAGAGGAAAAAAAAAAAGCAAAAATTTCCTTTGAGAAGAAAACATGTCTTTCTTGCCAAGCAGCATAATTGTTATATAGTTAAACAGCTCCACAGCATCCTGTCAGCATTAAGGATAAACATTTAGGTCACAGTTTTGCAAGCTTTTACACACAAGTTGATCAAATAAATAAGAATCATCCTCTGAACATCTGAAAGATCTCACATCCCTATAAATGGACAGCATCAGGCCTAAGAGAGTCGATTTTCCATTTCACTTTTATTTCAGTCACGGAAGGGATTAAGCAAAAACCGTGAGAAAAACAAACAAGCAAGCAACAAAAAAATTAAACCCAGCTTTTCCAGATAAAGAAAAAGGTATTAAAACTTAGTGTTCTGTTGGGGTTTTTTACTTTTTTTTTTCAAGTCCTCTTCTAATTCTGGTAACACCTTGTCTTAGCAAAGCTGAAGAGGCCTCTTAAGAATTTGTGTAAGGGCATAATTCATGTTGTATCTTTTCCTTTCAGATGAACAATAAAGCTGTCCAAGATGCTGCATGTGGAGCTCACAACCAATATCTTACTGTGGTACTGCCAGGCTGCACCACAGAGCTCCTCAACTGCACCCAAACAACCCACTGACCTCTGGCCATGCTGGCTGAAGACGAAGGCCAGATCCAAAGTTGCAAGGGTTAAATAGCAAAGCTTTCCTAGCCATGCCTAAACAAGCTGTTAGCAATTAAAAAAAAAGAAAAAAAAAGAGTGAGCAGGCTTAACAGCAGTCTCACATGTTTCTGAACTAGCTGGAAACTTGGCCATGCCAGCTCAGAGACCCCAATACCCATGACGGGCAGGGGATGGGAGTGCTAGACTGACCATCCAGTACTCCTTCCAGGCATAATAGTTCTCCTGATGTGGACACCTAGATAGAGCTGGGAAGAGATGGACTGCCCTTTTCCGAGTGGAACTTCCAAGGTAATGGCTCACTGGCATCTCCCTGGTGTTCCCAGGAGAAGGAACCACCTACCACTTCCCTAATTCAGCTCAGGATTCATGGCAATCTCATTCTCTGCCACAGAGCACTAAAGTTAACAGTCCCTTTCTGTTAACACATGTAAAAAGACTCCATAAGAATCAATGTAACTTTTTCATATAAATATGGAGTTGACACATAACAAGACAGAGAGAGTAGAAAGAAAGAAAGCAAGAAGGTCCAAACACCAGGGGCCTTAACTCCTCTCACTGCAAAAGGACTGGGGAAAGTAAAGCTCTCACACTCTCTCCTTCTCTTTCCCTAACACTCTCAGATACTTCTGTCTTTACCAATTATTCTTGCTGTAATTTTCTTTAAATTGTAACTGGATAATCATCAAGACTTAGGGGACACCTGTGTCAAAGGAATTCCTGGGGATATATCACCATTCAATTAAACAGGGTTGTTACATTAACAAAAGACTAACTAAAGATATGATTCTGTACTTTTAGTTGAAATCCTGTTTTACAAGCAACTATTTTTAAGGAACCCTATAACAAAATACATACACTTGTATGTTTGTGTTCCTATCTTTTATTTTCAGTCAAATAAGACTCTGAATTGATGAGTATCATGTTCTGTGCATATGTCTTATTGGGACCTCTGAGGCTGAACACAGCAAACACACCAGCCAAGATCAAAATTCCCAAAAGCACAGACACCACTTGAAGTAAATTCCACAAATCAGTTTCATTCCTACACTCCTCACCGAGCATACATCTGGCTTGGTCGTGTGCAAAAGCCATACACATATCAACACTGTAGCTGAGAAATATAAGATTAGCCTTCTGCTTTGCAAAAACATTGGGGTGGGGGGAGTAACCCTAAAATACCTCCCAAAAGGAGAAGCTGTTTTGTTCTGGTTTGGCAATGGCTGAATCTCAGCCATCCATTTTGCTGATGGCAGAGTAGAACAAAGCAGGTACAAACCATGGGCCCCTGCACATGGGCCCCCGAGCTACATACAGGGTGCAGAGCTGGTGTGGACAGTGAGTCAGCTCAGGCATGGCAAACCTGACAGCCAGCTTTGCCTTCCTTCTGTCTTTACATCTGTCCCACTTTGCACAGCCAGAGGAGCACCAGCTCTCATCCACCAGAGATGCTACTGGCTGGGCTGCATCAGCCTGGCAGCACAGAGATGGCTCTTGGCTCTGCTTATGGGGGCAGTGAAATCCATGAGTTGTGTCAAGAGAAAGGCTGAGGAGGAAGAAGGAGAGCAGGCAATGTCTGAATTGCGAGCTCCACTGCAGAACGTGTTTCAGTTCCCAGATAACCTAGCGCTGTTCACAGATTTCAGCTTATATAGGCTTTTCCATACATCTATTTTTATTCCCAAAGCACTCCCCGTTACTGTATGATGGAAAAAAAAAGGATGTGAGTGCATTCATGTCCCGATATCATCTTCCTAAATGTCCACCTAGCTAATCCTCTCCCACACCACCAGCCATAAAAGTTACCTCCATGGCAAGTTTTTGCAAATCAGAGTCTTGCCTAAACGAGAGGACACTTGACAAGAATAGGGGGCCCAGGATACACACGGAAAGCAATGTAAATTATGTGCCTGCCAAAATAACCAACATAGAAATCCACACATAAGAGTAAGTGTGAAGTCCTCCCAGTCTTACTCTCCCTGTCTCTCATTATCCTGCATCCTTAACTGCTCCTATATAAAGTTCCCAGGGACAGCAACAACACCATACCTACTCCCAGGGAAAGAGAATATCTAGGTATTAGAGTTTAATCCTCTCTGCTTGCCCTCTCCTGCTCACCAAAGGCAGGCAACAGAGAGCAGGACCCTTTCCAGCACCAAACCTGCCCACTGGAGAGCCCTCAGGCTGGAGTGATGCTCTCCATGCAAACAAGGGATACCTTTCCTGTAAGGAACACAAGACAAGTAAATCTCCCAGAGCTGCCAAAAGCAACATGTTACAAATGACCATCTAAGTTATGAGATATGGACTCTCCATAGTACAGTTAATAAATAATGCCCCACAGTCCTTCTAGGTATTGAAGTGTAAGTTCAGTGACAATTCTTCTTACCCAAAAGGGCACAGTTAAAAATAGAGTGTTAGGAAAATAATACTTTTTGATTACAAAGGATATGTGTATTTTTTTAAAAAAAAATATAAGGAGCTTGCTGCAATCTCCCAAATCCAGAAATAAAAAGCCATTCCTAGGACAAAAAAACCTGAATGCATGGAACAAAAGCCATCATTTTATAAGAAAAAAAAAATCTGTAAAGAAAAACAGAATTTTAACCAAGCATTATAACCAGATATTCACAAAGCAGAGGTTAGGATGGAAGAAGGAGTGTGCGTGTGATAGTGCATTTATAACCCAGTTTACTGTAACATCCCAAGGCCCCGAGATCAGGATTCTGTTGTGCCAAACACTGTACCCACCCCAAGAAATCAGCCCAGGCTGAGGCACAAGCACTGCCACTGTAACAGGGGAAGCAACAGTGGCAGAGAAAAGGGACACCTGAAGCAGCAAAGCCCTGACAGTCTCCTTTTCCCCTCCATTTCTTTCTGATAACAGTTACCATCATCCAGTTTCCCTCAAGATATTCCCCCAAAATGCTTCACGTAAGGGGGCATCTGTCCCCAACAAACGCACAGCAAAGGCCATCTTGCTGCCAGTATCTAATCGCTTCTTGGATATGTCTCTTCCACTTTATCTCCCTGCTGCAGCTTAAACCTGACCCGTTCCTCTCCCCGCTTCCATTTCTAAGATCCGTTTGACAGCAGAGAGGAGCAGGTATCAGAGACTCACGCATTTGCAATACGGATGAAAATTGAAGTTGCATTCGTCAGTGCGTGCAGAGCTACAGCCAGGAACATCTACGTTTCCCTGGCCCAAAGGAGCGAATGTAAGGAAAACCCTCCGCATTTCGGAGAGCGGGGGCATGGCCAGCCCGGCTGCAGGAGCGGCAGAGACACAGTACGCGGTCCCGCAGCTCGGCTCAGCTCCCGCACACCGACGGGCTCCTTCCCGAAGGATCGCGTGGGTCCCCAGCCCCGAGGCGGCACCGGCCCCCCCGCAGCATCCCCGGCCCCGCACGCCCGCTCTCACCGTGCCGACCTGTCCTTGTTCGGAGGCCCCAGGCGCTGCTCCTCGGGCTCTCCCGAGCAGTTCCTCTTCTTTCTCTCTTATTTCCACAACCCCCGTGCCAGTCGTGGCGCGGGGGCTGCCACGGCAGCCGTCACCACCCCCCGCCTCACTCCGCACCCCCCGCGCTGGGGCTGGAAAACGCCTCCTCCGCCACAAACTTTCCTTCTGCGTGCGGGGAAGTTCATGGGCGGGGCGGGGCGGGCTCCCTGCCCCTGTCTCTGCCCCCGCCTACAGGAACACGGGCGACTTTAGCCACCTCCACGCACCGTGGCTCACCTGAGGATGCCAGGAGAGCGCAGCTGTGCCCCGCGCTCATCTCTTCTTCTTCCTCCTTCTCCTCCTCCTCCTCCTCGTCGTCCCCGATCCGCGCCTCCCGGCTCCGCTCTTCCCTACCCTCCCCTTTGCCCGCGGCCGCGCTCCGTGCGCGCACGGGGAGGGTCCCCTCGCCCCCGGCGGGTCACTCCGAGAAGCGGGTCCGAGCCGGCGGGCGCTGTGTAGAGGGAAGGCGGCTGTGCTCTCTCTCTCGCAGTTGGCAGGGTCCGGCAGGAGGAGGCGGGGTGCGAGGCGGGGTGTGCGAGGCCGTGGCTCCCTCTCCTGGCCGGAGCCGTCTTGCCGGCAGGAGCAGCCTGTAAGCCGAGGTCCGCCCGGAACCTTTGGAACCAACCAACCGCCTGTTTGGGTGGAGCGGGCCGGCGCTCACAGCCCTGCTGCTGCCGCAGCCCCTGCGCGCTCCGTGGGCCACCTGCTCCCTGGGGAAGTAAAGTTTCCCCTTCTCCTCTCTGGTGTGCTGGCATTCCCTCACAGAATTTTCCTCCCTAGTCTCACTGGAGCGAGCTGGCAACCTGGGTGCTGCGGTGCCACCTCGTCCCAGGCACCTTCTTTTGCTGTGTCCCTGCCACAGATGCAGCCCGGATGAGGCTGAAATGGGTGATGAGTGGGCACCTGAAACAGACTGCCAGGGCAGTGTCAGTGAGTCTGAGGAGTGGAATAAGAATCTCCAGACTTAGACTAGTCCCTGCTGCTGAAGAATGTGGCCAGAGATAATTAGTGCAGCTCCTAGTGCAGGAATGCCCTTGCTCTAGTACATGAGGAAAGCTCGTTCTCAGGTTGGCCTGGAGTCTCTTCTATCCTGGCAGTGAGTGACCTGCCTTGATTGGTACTTTTATCACCTCTTGGCAGGCCGACAGCAAAGTGATATGTCTGGACAAAAAGCCTTTGTGCTAAGAAGACTCTTGTCTGTCAAAGTGCTGCAGCACTTCTTAGCACTATTGGCTACAACACTTGGACCGAGTTCAGTACTTCAGCCGTTATCCCCAGAAGGTAAATCCAAGATATCCAAGAGACCAAATTTCACCCCACCACACGAAGCTCCTCTGCAACAAACCTATTCTGAAGAGCAGAGTCTGACCAGGGCATCTGACCCAACCTCCCATAGCCACTGCCAGCACTCATCTCCCCATCTTCTTTGCACGGCTGTGTGAGGCACAACTGTACACATGGCTGCTGTGAAAGGAGGTCTTTGCCCTCATCAGCTAATGCCATTTCACCAAGGTGAGCCCATCTGAAGCTCCCCAATCCTGAGGAAGAGTGGTTGCAGCCTGGCTGTGCCACAGGCTGTGTAGGAGCTGGATAGGAGGCTAGTGCTGCTCCTGCAGCTCCAGCAGCTCCAGCAGGAATAACTCTTTCACCTGCACCTCTGTCCCCTTCCTTCACAGGGTTCTGGCACGGCAAAATTAGGCAGAAAGTTTCTTATCTCAGCAGCTTTTGTGTCCTGGTGGTTGAATGCCCTTGAAAATCTGCCTGCTTGGCTTATGCTTAGAATCAGCTCTACTCAAGCCATCTCTAACCCAATTCCATCCAAATATTAAAGTAACTTGTTAAGGCAGAGCTCTGTGTAGACAAATTTACCCCACTCTTAGGGCAGATTAGTCCATATTTCGCTCCATGCTACCTGCAAAGCTCCAGGACCCAAACTATCTTGCTTTAGATATTTGCATACTAGGCTGCATTACTGAATATAGGCAAAACTGGAATAACAAGACACATTTTTGAGCTGTACTTTCCAACATACTTACTAAGAAATAATGCTTAAAATTGTCTGTTGAAATACGACAGTCCACTTTTCTCATAGAAGATGAAATAACAAAAGGGTTGCATATTTTAGTCATGATATTTAATGCAGTTGTGGGAGTAGTTCAGCTGCTCTGATGATTGTTACAAGAATTAAATAATAATAATAATGATCTCTTGTTCTATGTAATATCTGCCATCCATAGATACAGATCTGGGATAGGACATGTCATTATTCTTGCTTGGGAGGATCCAGGCACTGTTGTAATACCAGTAATGCAGGTTAACAGTCATCGACACATACACATACACCCTGAGAAATTCATACCGTTCCAAACTCCAAGCCTGCCAGTGAAAATTGGGATCTTTAGGCCAGGGTCATTAATTTTCTCTGATTTTGACAAAAAGCCAGAATTCAACTTTAGACTTCTTTGAAATGCTCATGAAATAAGATTCAAGACCAAGTTTCCAGAGATTTTCTAAAAGCTACAGCTGATAGCAAAGCCCCAAACCACACCTGCTTATTGTGTTTTTATGGCAAAGGTTTCAAAACCTTTTTGCTTATAGATTAAAAGGATCAGCAATTCCCTACGGCAAAATAAGGGTAATATTGCTCACTTTGGCTCAGTGCTGTCATAAGGTTATTTTTGTACTGCTATTTTTTCTCCCATCCTCTCTCCGCACTTATGCATGCTATTTCTGTGCAGGTTAAAATGCAACACAGTTACACCCTAGAGTGAATTATACTACAGTTGGAAAAGCAATTCAGTAAATAGAAAATATCTTTTAAGCCCCAAAAGGCAGCATTGTTAGACAATTTTAGGGCGGCGAGCAAAAAGTAGCATTACTAACTGAAGCCACGGGGGGGACTTAAATAGCAGAGGAATGTCTTGGTGTTTAGCCAGGACACTGGAGCTTCTGGCATTACAGCTGCTGTGAAAATATTCCACAGAACTCCAGTAACAAGTGGCCAAAGGCCTTGGTTTGCTGCTGTTCTGTTCCTGTTAGGCAATTTAGAGCTAGAAGCACAGGGGGAGCCTGGATCACAAAGGCCAGTTCTCTGCTGTGCCAAGAACAATGTTGTTTGTGGTATTTTTCATAAAACGACCATCCTCTGACTTAAAACAAGTTTGTGTTTTCTGCCTTTTACTCCTTCTGTGAGATTCTCCCAGGCTGTCCATGTTCCTGATGGTCAGGAACCTTCATGTGCAGGTTCTGGCACCAGCTCTGGCTCTCATTTCACTAGTTGTTTTGCTCACCACTCCTTAGTCAGACAGTTTTATGGAGATGGTTCTTGTCTCCTTTTCCCCCCTGAGCTGTACAGGAGTGGCTTTTCAATCTTTTTTCCTAAATAACTCTCAGTTCACCTCAAACCTCTTCCCTACTTCTGTTCTGGTTTCAATTAATCTTAAAGTGCATATGGATAACCAAATGTAGTTAGGGTATTAAACGGGAGGAGATCCCACTGATGCTTCATACAATGACATTAAAGTCCCAATTTCTCACTGAAGTATATCACCTGGTAATCCCAAAATTGCATTTATCTTTCTGCAAATAAGCTGTAGTGGTGACCTCATATTTCTCCTCCATTTTTGCTTGCAGTGCTAACTTCCCAAGCTCAATCAGAAACTTGTTACTATACTCTTGTCAGTTCCCAATTCCCTTGTTTTTGTCCCAACTCTCGGCTTGCACATAGCTTTCTGATTTGTTTGTTCTTAGCCAGCATTTTTGATACTGGGAGATCAAGGTAGTTTCATAACCTCTGAAAGACATGTTCTTGCTTTTTACTTTATTCACACCCACCTAACCCATTTTTCCTTCTTCCTAGTTCAGGAAACAAGCCCTAGACTACATATAATTATAGTCTGTAGTTATAAATGAACGTGCCTTCTGTGTTTGACACCTACGTTTTAACTGGCATAGAGAGGAGCACGCCTGATAGCCTAAGATACAGGACACAGAAGAAACGGGAGAATGACAGACATTTCTGACGTAGCAGCACATGGACCTCCCATCTGCTTCTGTCAAAGTAGCTAAGGTTACCCACACACGAGTGCAAAGGCTGAATATTTTCTGCTGGGATAATTTTTCAGCAAGGAACCTGTGCCTGGCTGAACAGGCAGGCATGACTTTCATACAGGTATGAACTGCTTGTTCACGAAAATGCACAAGATGTTGCAATTGTGTTTGTGTTTGGTGACCTTAACAAACATGGATCGTGTATTCTTTGCCATACTGACCCTGTCCAAACTAGATCTCAAATCTCACTCCCCAGTGAGGCAAGTTGTGTGAACTTCTATAAAACCTCTGCCCATTTAGGAGGATTAGAAGCACAGCTTTGTTATGAGTTCATCTATGTTTATTCCTGAGGATGTATCAAAAAGCTGTTGTCCATGTTAATGTGCTAAATATCATTAGTTTCTTCCTCTGTATTACAGAGTGGTAGAATTGCTAATGCAAATGGTTCTTAAATGGAAACTTGACCTTACATGACTTGCATCTAAGTCCATTCAAATCTCTGTCACACATGTTTTGATACAGCCTAAGGCTGGAGATATTTCCAGTCCTATGAGTCTCTGTTTCATACAAGCTAAAGCTATCTCAAATAGGTGATGGAGAGGAATATCTTCTCGTCCTCCTAAAGGCTTTAAATTTTGGCATATATCTGACCCACAAGTACACACATGTTGGACATGTTTTGTGTTTAGGATGCCTGAATAACCTTCTGCACAACGTATTCAAACGTACCAAATTGGTATAAATTGCCTGACCATGGAGATTGCAGAAATACTTAAACCGGGTTGGCATTTCAGTTGGGCAAGACTAGCATCTGTCTCAGTAAGTCTTTGAAGAAAATGACTAGCCTGGCCATTAATTAAACTGCATGTTACCTCGCTTTCTCACGGATGCCAGTGAGAAGTGACAGGCTGTCAGCAGATTAATAAAGCTAGATAAGCTGAATACAGCTTTGGTCATCAAAGCAATTCCCTTCTGCTGTGTATTCCTACATATAGTGGTCTCTGGAGATGATTTCAGACACCTGGCTTCTCTGGCTGATGGTTTGCTGACACCACTGCAAAAGGGAAAAGGCACTGAAGTTATATACTCTTTTTCATGGATAAATGGAGACAATTAAAAGACCTTAGCAAGAAAAGCCTTAATACATCGTATTTTTATCCTACCTATTTGTAAAAGCTCTTCCCGTCTTGACATAGGTTTAAACGGATGTTTTGATGCTTCACTAGTTTTTCAATTGTCTTTTTTTCTGAACTGCAATTGTTGTGGAAAAAAGAGAGCATCATATATGGTGAATGAAAAAAAAATTCCATTAGCACAACCAAAAATCTTATTATTATAATCAGAAACAGTTTATTTTCCCCCCTGAAGATGTAAGATCATTCTGCATGGCTTTTAAAATCTTTGATTTCTGTTCAGCAGTGATGAAGCAACATTAACTTTTAGATTCTGGGTTTATCTGTGCATAAGTTAAAGATTTCTTAAGGAAAACAATTCTTCTGTGTAACTCTAAAAGGTTGAACAAGCAATAGAAGATTTTAGGACAACCTCAAGAAACTGCAAAAAACCATACACAATTCCTGGAAAGGGCAGCTGCAGATTATCAAGACCTTGATGTAGGGAGATGCTGTTACCTTCCAAAATTTGAAATTCCTCTGTAAAAGGCTGGCATATTTTAACCAAAGGGCAGAACCCTCTGCTTCTGTTAATCAGCACTGCTGATGGAGCTGCAGGAGTTCATGTTGGTGAAGGTTTTTGGCAATGCTGATTGCTGTGGTTAGGCAGAATACCCATCTGCACTAAAAGTGATTGTTGGGATCCTTGCAGGATCATTTCCCAGGTCAGTGTACTTCCATGTATTTGAAAGTTCCTTTCTTTTAATAGCTGCTATCCATCTTCGTAAAAATAAACATAACAGATGAAGCAAAATGGCCAGTTTTGCTCTAACTCGATTGACCTCACTGGATTTACATTAGAGAAGATTCTGGAGTAATAAATTTGCATTTGCACAGTTACTAGGAACGTGCTGTAATTCCTCCCACCCTCCTATTGATTTCCTAAGTGCCAGATCAGCTCAATGCAGCCCTGTGCCTCTGCTGTGGACCTGCTCTGGTGACAGGAGCAGGGGGGACACGCTGGCCTTCCGGCACTGTGTCAACAGCAATAGTGCTGCTCAGATGTGGGTGGCTTCTGATAAAGGTCAACCCAGCTTCTTCATTGATACGTCCTGAAGCACCAGGGAGGAAAGTTTTTGGAGCAGCCTCCTGACAGATATAGGAAGGGTAAAACAACCTATCAGATTGATCAGTTTTTAAATGGAAATCCGTATGATTATGAATGTCATCATGAGTCTGTGAAAGCAAAGGGCAGGACCCAGGGATGCTCCTGGAAACTTCAAGCCATGGGTTTCCTCATCTATCTTCAAGTGAAAATCAGAAGCCCTTAAAGCTATTTTCTTCCCTGTAGCAGAAAAGGCATTGAGCCAAAGTTTGCAAAGGTGCAAAACATATTATTAGCCTACCAGAATATAACAAGCTTGGACAAAGGTTGTTGAAGGAATGGGTGAGCCAAAGGAATATTTCATTAATTGCAGATGGCGTTCAGAGAACAGCTGTAAAGGCTAGCAGAGGAAGTATTCAATTTGTATGAAGAATGATGAAAGGATGCTGCCGGCATGCATGGCTACAACCTACAGCTCTCACAGGAATGTGGGCACCTTGAGGAAAACACTTTGGTTAGGGCAGTTAATTACTGCTACGTAATTTGACAAAAAAAAGACTGAATTAAGTCAACAGAAATTGGGTAGATTTATAGGCAGTCTCGAGACACAAGCCACGCTTATGGAAACTTTTTTTTTTTTTTGAAGCAGATCACCCACCTGCCTCTTCCTTATGAAATGAAAGATCTTAAAGATCCCTGAAGAGGAGGGACTCAAGAGCAACACATTTGTTAACAAGTCATAAATTTGCAGGAAGAAAGCGAGGGGAGCAGAAAAAGAATGAACCTGAATTTCACAAGGGCGAGAGGCGCCCTTAAGCACCAGCAGTTTCTTGGCTCATGGCAGAGAGCCATCAACTGGGAGATGCAAAGTAGCAGAGCAGTATCTGACAATGAAGTTCACAAGTCCTTAACCAGCAATGTAAAGATGTTCTCAACAGGCTGCAAGTGAAACAACCTCCCAGGTTTAACACTTAGTCGTCATGATATGCCAGAGAAAATTTCTGAAGAGAGTAATTGGCCAAAAGGAAATGAACAATAAACCCAGTGATGGAAGTCAATGCTCCTGGGAACTTCTAATTTTTTTTTTCTCAGTTAAAATTCTCTGTATTACTATTTCTCTGTGTAGCATGGATGAAAGATCCTGGGTGGACCAAAGTCCTCTGCCCATCCTTAGAAGACTGAAGTTAGAGGACATTTCAAATCAAGGTTGTTAATCCTGATAAACGTAAAATCTTCATATGATCTGAAACAAAAGGTGTCCTTTCATGTTTGAGCCACTCAACTTTTTTTAAAACCACTTAAAATACTTCAGATTTGCATTTTTTCTTTAAGATTTGACTTCTATTTCAAGCACATTAAAATTCTCCCTTCCACTCCTTTTTAGTCAAAACTCTTCACTGAATTCTTCTTCAGTTTATAAATAGTTTTGGTCCCTCTAAACCATCATTTTTATGACTTTCATATTTCTGGGAAAAAAGGCGCTGCTATTATTAGTCATCCACAGTCTTAAAGATGTTACCCAAAGTATTGTCAAACAACAACTGTTCCACTCTTACAGGGAGGACACCCTATTAATTGAATGTTTTTTTCTTTAACCAGTCACTTCAGACAGGTTTCTCAACCCACGGTTGTGCAATCAGTTAGCAAATTATTACAAGGTTGGAAAATACCCTCAGAGGTAATTTCCAGTTTTTTCTCACATGTTTATGTGCTCCCAGTAGCCTTTTGACTGAGCCCAAGCCACCACACGCAGGTTCACCAAGAATGACACCTGTCCATAGGATGGGGAATACGTGTGAGATCCCACTCTAATGGATAAGTGTGTTGTGTTGGGCAGAAAAAAGTCAGGTACCTGGTGGTAGAGTGTAACATAGGAAATTTAATGTTTCAAATACAAATGTGGGCTGTTTGTAAATAAGCTGTGACTCCTTGTCACTTTCTAGATATATCTGTGTGCAATGTCTGGCTGGTGTTTCCTTTTAGCTCCATTCTCCTGCTCTTGCCACACCTGAGACATAATTGCAACCTGTGTTAGCTGTACATAAGTCAGGATTAGAGGATAATTTTTAGCACATTCAAGATCTAAATGAAAACTCTCCCTTGAAATGGGTGATAGAAGAAATTGTAATAGAAAACAAACATTACCTAGCAAGTCAGTTAAATAACTTAAAATCTGGACTTCCTTGTGAAGAAAAATATAGGGCTACAACTCTTTCCTTCCCCTTGCACACTCTTCTCTGCTGGTGAAAATATATCTCCTTAGGCTTTTTATCCAGTGAAATCACCTAACCTATCATTTTCAGGCATGGAATTTTTCTGCTCACACATGCTGTCAGTTGTTCTGTGGGGTTATTTCTCATGCAAACCAAAATAGTTCCTGATTTAAAATGTTCCTCAACCTGACTGTTCACATGATAAATGACATAATGGAGTCGCATTCGTTAGCACCAGAAGAAAACTCCAAAATAGAAGCAGACAATTACTAAACAAACATTTTGTAATTATCTTTTCTTTCCTGACCAGCTGAACGATGAAGAAAGCAGCAATGTGTAGAGCTCATTATTAGAGTTGGTCATTTAGGCAAGAAAAAATAGTGGATTCTAGAGTATTTCATCAATCAGAACGTGGAGGAAGCTGGCTTCAGCCAATAGGACAAATGTTGTGGTGGATCTTGAATGTTTTCCCAGCATTGACTCCCTTTTTATATTTTTAATGTGTCTCCAAAATCACTTTGTGCAGCTGTGTCTGGCTTATTTTCTTCTGTTTTGCATTAATAACTAATTCCATTGCTTTTGGTATGCCCTTGACCTTCAGCCATTTCTAACACCTTGATATAAATCTTTACATGTGTCACACTATATATTCCATTATACATGTTTGAATACTGTACGGAGGTGTTCACAAGTAGGCATGTCCTCAAAAGAATTGCAAGAGTCTTTCTCAGACCCTTTTTAGTACTTCTTTGGAACTCATTAGTCCATTATATGGCAGCATAATAGTCTTATTCTGAGGCACACCATTACTTCAATTACAGAATGATCATAATTAGACTCTCTGCTCATTAGGACTTCATTGCTTCATCTACATATGGGAACCTGTATAAATCTTAATTAAAAGAAGAAAAATTGCCTGTTGTTTAAACATGAGTTTAACCTTAAATACAATTCTACAAATTAAGGACAAGCTTAAGTGCTCTTTTACATATAGTGTGGGTAACACTTATTAATTACTTACACAAATAAAACAAGTGTTTCAGATGTTCAAGGCAAAACAGCTCACAGATGTTACATCAGTTTTTGAATGAATTCATGTAGTTTGAACTCTGACTCTGGGTTTACACCTCTGCCCTGTGTATCTCAGGTCAAGTCTCCAAAGATCATGGTTACCTCAGAAACGTTGACTGTGGGACTATTTTTTGGGGATGGAAGGAAGGCTCAGGGGAGTTCCTGCCTCATGTACTGGTGGGTCCCTTCTGCTGGCTGGTAAAGCCACGTCCTGCCTGGTGGTAGAGGGGCAGAGTTTGAGACTTTTTAGATTAAATGTTAAAAAGAAATCCTTTATTCTGAGGGTGTTGAGGCACTGGAACAGGTTGCCTAGTGAAGCTGTGGATGCCACATCCCCAGTAGTGCTCAAAGCCAGGCTAGACCGGGCTTTGCGCAACCTGATCTAGTGAAAGGTGTTCCTGCACATGGCAAGGGGTTTGGAACTAGATGACCTTTACAGTCCCTTCCNTCTCAGACCCTTTTTAGTACTTCTTTGGAACTCATTAGTCCATTATATGGCAGCATAATAGTCTTATTCTGAGGCACACCATTACTTCAATTACAGAATGATCATAATTAGACTCTCTGCTCATTAGGACTTCATTGCTTCATCTACATATGGGAACCTGTATAAATCTTAATTAAAAGAAGAAAAATTGCCTGTTGTTTAAACATGAGTTTAACCTTAAATACAATTCTACAAATTAAGGACAAGCTTAAGTGCTCTTTTACATATAGTGTGGGTAACACTTATTAATTACTTACACAAATAAAACAAGTGTTTCAGATGTTCAAGGCAAAACAGCTCACAGATGTTACATCAGTTTTTGAATGAATTCATGTAGTTTGAACTCTGACTCTGGGTTTACACCTCTGCCCTGTGTATCTCAGGTCAAGTCTCCAAAGATCATGGTTACCTCAGAAACGTTGACTGTGGGACTATTTTTTGGGGATGGAAGGAAGGCTCAGGGGAGTTCCTGCCTCATGTACTGGTGGGTCCCTTCTGCTGGCTGGTAAAGCCACGTCCTGCCTGGTGGTAGAGGGGCAGAGTTTGAGACTTTTTAGATTAAATGTTAAAAAGAAATCCTTTATTCTGAGGGTGTTGAGGCACTGGAACAGGTTGCCTAGTGAAGCTGTGGATGCCACATCCCCAGTAGTGCTCAAAGCCAGGCTAGACCGGGCTTTGCGCAACCTGATCTAGTGAAAGGTGTTCCTGCACATGGCAAGGGGTTTGGAACTAGATGACCTTTACAGTCCCTTCCAACCAAAATCATTCTATGATTCTTAATATGTCATTCTGACAGACATTTCATTTGTTGAATGAAAAATCCGTTTCTTTCAATGTAAAGCAAAAACTGTTACTACGGAATGTCTTGAAGGGGAGAGTCTGAAGTTTAACAATTATTTGTTCAAAATATTCAGCATGTATTTACAAAGAACGAGTCATGACTCAACAATTGCAATACAGGGTGAGGTTTTGTCCTTCCCAGAAGTGTTTATGGCACGTGTTATCATTAGTTTAACTCCCAATAATCCCCAACGAGGAAGTGTTTGGAATTGTGAAGTTTTGTGGCTCTGTGGAACAGGGTCTCTGAACAACCATGGCACAAGTCTTTGCCTGGGCTTGTTCTAAATATTGAAAAAACAAGCCTAGTGGATTACTAGAGAGACTTGCCTAAAGGGGCAGTATGGGCATACAGTGTAGCAGAGCTGGTGAATCCTGCAGGTTTCCTGCATGCCTGCCTGCAGAGGAGGGTAGCTGCTGCAAGTCCCCAGGGAGCAGCTCTCCATTTTTCTCTCCTGCTGTTCTTGTACTTCTGGAAGTAGCTAGGCAAGTCCTTTGCATTTCAGTTATATATCCAAAGGGCATGTACTTTTGTTATTATTGCTGGTAGCATCTGTCATCCGTTCCTGGAAGTATTATCTGGGAATGAAGTAGATGAAATATGATGGTACTGTGGATAAAATCAACTACTGCTAGTTTCTGTAACAAAATAAGGAACACTCCATCCTTGGATTCAACAGAAGAAAGAAGGTTTCATATGCAAAGAAATAATTCACAAGGCATCTGTTCTCCTCTTTCTATTCACCCCTAAGATTAGCCTAGAGAAATGTGGAAGATCAGTCCTTTTCCCCTCCCAGTACAATGTCCAGGGCCTTATCTTGTGAAGTGCTACCAAGTAAAGACAGCTCTATCTTACATTTTTTTGTAGCAAGGAGTGGATTAAAGATTCAAGCAGAGCTACTTCATCACCATGGCCTAATGACATTCAGTAAATACAAGTATTTTGAACCACTTAAACTCCAGAAGCAGGAAGAGCAATGATTGATTAAATCTTCAGTGTTCAAGATCAGAAACAAATTCAGGGGTATGCTGCAAAAGGCCAGGAAAAAGCAGAAAATATTGAATGAAAGTCACCTCAAATGTTAGAGACTGTCTCATCCTCTCAATATCGAGAGAAAACATTTAATTTTTTAATTACTTTCTTTTTTTTAAATCAGTATCACCAAACTCCTTCTGGTAGACACTATTCTAATCTTCACGATTTCTATATGCTCAGCAGATTATGCAATATCAGATCAAATATTATTGCTCAAGGATTTGTGCCTTATAGTTTAAAGATACACGGGTGGAAATGCTGGGGCAGAAGTGGGAGTGCCTGTGTCCACTGTCTCTGGTGGTTAGAGCAGGGAATGGCAGGGCAAGCAGAGCTGCTGGCTCATGGCCCACCTGCCCAATTGTCAGACAGGCGAGTTTGCCTCGGAGGACTGGGAAGTTTTTGGCTTTGAAGATGAATCAAAACAGTGTAAAGATTGTTCTAAGCCCTCTTAAAATCAAATCTAGGGAGTTTTACCTCTTTTTTCTGATGAGTATTCCTCATCTCTGTTTCATGTTACTGCAATACACACTCAGTTTTTTAGAAGCCTCATGCAAGGGTTGAATTGCTCAGGTCTTGAGAACAGTGTAATAAAATTAAAACTTATGAAATTGAAAATATAAAAATCAATCAGCTTCTTTATTTCCTTATTTTTTGAAAATATCTCTTTTACTACCTGTTTAGACAAAATTATTTAGTACAGTCCACATTAATTTCTTGGGTTTTTTTCAGAAAAGTACTAGCTTGGTAAGAACAGAAAATTCTCTCTATCTATGCAGTCTATTCCTGCATACAAATGATTGTTTTTAGCTATGATTTTCTAACTCCCAAGGGAATTAATGAGTAAAGAAGAGCTCTTCATAATGCATGCATGTATGTGTATATGACTGTATATAGATTTTATATTGCTTATCTATTATTTATGTCACAGTAGCTTATTGAAAACATTGCTCTATCTTTTTCTCTGAAAATACTCATCTAGAAAAATTACTGACCTGTCTGTCCGCTTTGTCTCTCTCAGTGCCAGCTTATGTCCCTTTTTGTAACCCCACAGTGGGATCAGTGCAATGCCCCAGCCTGTGCCATGCCTGTGCCGTAGGAGGTGAAGGGCTGATTCATTCTTATGGCTCCAGTTACCGGTATATCTGAGACCTGCTGTACGGCACCAGGTAAGTCCCCCGCAGTGATGGCAGTGAGGAGAGGCACTCTGAGAAATGTGGGCATGGAGCAGATCCTCCCGTGTGCTGCACTGCACCACACCACACTGCCCTGAGGAAAGCCTCCATCATTCCCCAGTGAGCTGGGACCTAAGATTTCAGCGTCCTGCTGGCAATGTCAGTCTTCTGAGGCAGAAAGGCACAGCAGGCTCTTTTGATTAAAAATAGGTCAAGATTTAATTGAAATGAAGACACATTTTTGGTTTTGCAGAAATTTGAACCAACATTGAACCTTCCCCACCCTTCCCCTACACCACCATTTGATGCTTGTTATCTGAAAGACATGGAAAACTTCTGGATTTCTGGTCGGTGGAAATCCAACAATGTAATAAAGCTCTCCCCTCTCTGCCCTCTCCCCCACAATCATTCCTGAAGTTTTATTCATCATTTCACACATCACTAAGTAAACATCCCCCTTCCCATCACTGGCCTGATGGAGACTTAGTACATTACTATGTAAAGCAGAACGATCATGATACGAAATGCAATACACAGGCAATTTCAGCATCCTTGAGGAATCTCTGCCAGGAGCATAGAAAGCAGTTCAATTTCAAGAGTAATGAGATTAATTTGCGAGTCACTTCTATTGAACCTTTTGTGATTTTGCTGTTCTCTCCAAGTTACAAGTACTGACTAATAAATAGTGTTATTATATATAATAGAGAACATTTCCATGTCTCAGTGTGTAGTGTGGCTAGAGAGGGCAGACTTCAGCTTGATTTTTGTAATATTTTCCAATTAGATGGCCAGACTTTAGTGTTAAAAATTCCTGTTTGGTGGAGGTTTGCAATCATGACTCCTTAGCAACTGAAGTAATGTTAAATTAAACTGATAAATGATGCTTAAAAAAAAATCAAGAACTTCAGCAGAGTGATTAATTTTTGATGCCCTTTTAGGAAAGATTTACTGGATGTGATGAGCATTTGCTATCTGCCAAGTGCAGTTCTTCATCACCTGAGTACACAAGCTTTGAGAAACAGTTTTCTGATGAAGTGTAGAGTAGATCAATTTACCTTTCCCAGCTGATGAGGAAAGATCTACCCCTTTTCTAAAGCTTTTCCTTTTACCCTGGCTGCAGTCCTGGGGAGTCCTGGTCAGCTTGGGACAAGGCAAAGCTGCCACTCAAGGCACAGGTCAGCCATCAGGCACTGGGCATTGTCTCCTGATGTCCCAGCTCTGATGTTATGGATCAATTCTCTCCAGCACCTATTTCTACCATGGTGTGCTACTTCTCTTCATGCACAAGATACTGAACTTATAAACAAAACCAAACCCTGTTTTTCCATTCCTCCAGTGTCCTTTCCTCCTTGGTTTAATTAAAACCACAGTTTTAATCCAGCACATGGGTTGAAAGTAAGCCTATTAATTTCTTGGTGATGAGAAAGAGCCTGCTCCCTCCACTCAGAGGGACAGGCAGCATGTCCTGCCTCTTACAAGCTGGTCCTCCATGTAGACTTTCATGTCAGGTAACACTGAGACAGATCCGTGAGTGGTGGAGGCAGTAGAAATAAGTTTTGGGGTGGATCTTGTGCACAATTAAGTGATGCTGTGCGTATGATCCCAAGCCCACTCTGGGAGCCTGCCTTTACATACCTGGAGAAAGAGATCAATGCTCAGGTCGAGGCAAGGCTACAGAACTTTTTCTTGACTGAACTCCCCAACCATTTCCATGTCTTTCTTCTGGACTATCCTGACATGTGCCACTGCCCCAGTCTGATTTCCAACTCCTTCACAGTGAATTAGCTAGTAAAAACCTACTTGTTATATACTCTCCAGTTCCCTTTCCTTTCCACTGATTGCAGGATATTACAGTCAATCCTTCTGACATGTGCACTTAATCAGTTTGTGACAGTAAGATGAGTCAATGGGTGAGTTCCTAATAAACAGTAAACTGGAAATTGGGGTTGCTCTGCTGAGCACAGTCCTGATGTCCTGGCTCCCACTACAGCCAGAGCAAAGTAAGAGAGTAATTATGAGTTATATTTCTTCTGCACCTCTGTTAGTGTGGATCTAGTTTATGCATCATAACACAAAGGCTTTCCAAAAAAGTACTTTATTGTTCTGCAAATTCTCCTTTTCCATGGTGATGTACAATTTCTTTTGGAATTATGTTTGGCTCTTGTCCTCAGTAATTTCCAACAGCCTTGTATTTCATGGAGCATTTATATATTCACTGTAAAATCTTTTGATGGGCTTTAAAAGGTTGGATTAAAGGATTTGACACCCATGAACTCCCTGCCATTTGGCTGACAGTGCCTTCTAGCTTCACTGCCTTCTGTTGTTGCTATCAAAAAAAATCTTGCCCAGAGAATATTTCCAACTTATCTTGATGCTAGCAGTCATTATCAAAGTATCTTCAGGATCTTCATCTCTGATAAAGACTAAAACAACTGTTCCAGGCTGGCCTCCATCAAATCCACAAATCTATTCCCATGGGATTCAACAATCCTGAGGTGTGCATCAATCTTTTTCCCTGAAGCTAAAAACGTTACAGATAGAAGCAGACACCTCCAGGTTAGGTTTCCTATCTCTGGGTGAACTAGTCCATCCTTAAGGTAAGTGGTCCACCTGTTTTCCTGGACAATGTAGAGCTGAACTTTACAACATGTTCTCCACTTCCCATTTTAACAGGTTTTGTAACAGGACATATCCTTGCTTCTTATTCTGTGAGCATGACCCATAGTCCAATGAACAGGTTGTTTGCTCCTGGTAGTCTCCTCTTGCCTCTCATGACAATCCTCTGTGCTCTCTCCCTGCTATGAATGATGCCTTACATTTTCCAATGTCTGTACAGAATAACTGATGTCCATGGAGTCTCTGCAGCCCAAACTGTCATTTGGGTTTGAAAACATAGTCTTTTTTGCATTATTTGGCCAATGGTCTGCAAAATGCCAGACTATGGGTCATAAAAGAGGTACATGAAGCTTAGCTGAACCATTGATTTTAGCAGAGTGGATTGGTTTCAGGAATATTCTTGTTGTTCTGTTGATTTTCAGAAAATGACACAAAAATATTCCTAGACTTCTTGTGAGTGAAAACAAAACAGGTGTTTTGTCACGGGGCACACAAGAGTTTGTGGCCCCCTCTCACTTTTCTCCACTCATGAATTCTCTTTATAATGTTTTGGATATACCACTGTGTTTCCCTTGCTCCATGCTGTCCTCCAGCTCTTCAGACAGGCAGCAGCTCTGCCACTACTGGGTGTGATGCTGGAACTCACCTTCTTTCAAGGAAGAAGATTTCCAAGAAAGTAATTCTAGATTTACTGAATCAAGTCTTAGACCTCAAGAGGTAACTTGGGCTGTATTTTATATAGAAAACAGCTTTCCCTGCAGATGAAAACTTAGGGCAGAGTGGCTCTTATTTTATATAGCTGCTTGGAAAATTCTTCATCTTGGGATTAATGGTGATGTGTAATTTAGATTCTGTAGCAACTTGAGATAGATGGATTTACAGAGTTATCAGTCTAGCCACTTACAGGTGTCTTTGCTTGAACTGAATTTAGTGCTGCAGAAAAAATGAGATGGATGAAGTAAAGCCCTTCTCCATCTGCCTTGAGAATAAAGGTCCAGCTGAGGCAGGATGGGCACACTTTGCCCTTATTGCCAATGCAGGCAGTACCCACAGGTGGGATGCTGTCTGGACATGCTGTCACAGCCTGTGAAGAGCAGGAGGGAGGTTTGTTGCCTTGTGGTGCTCATCCCAGGGCTTGAGCTGAATGGCAAAGCCTTGTAAAGTAAACCAAGGTAGCCTACAGACCACCTGACAAGCCTATATGTGAAGTGCATTACCTAATCTCCTCAAGAAGCAGGGCACCATGATAATATGACTGATGGACTAATGTCCATCCATCTCATTCCTCTGACTCCACAAACTGCTGGCCATTTTTAGCCTGATTTGAATCATCTCAAATCATCTCAAGCCTAATCATGACTTCCTACAATTTTAAAAAAGAATACCTGACAGGCAGAAAAGAAAGAACTGTTGATGCTTGCCTGAGGAGAAGGACATCAAATACAACAACATTAAGACAATATGAGTCTGGGACTGTCAGGCTGAGACCTCAAGTGGGAAAAGACCATCGCCCTAACTAGGACCAACTTCTTAGCTTTACCCAGTGCATGAGAAATGCTAGTCTCCTGCTGCCTCACTCAAAGCCCGGCCACCCTCTCGTTTTTCTCACTGTGTTGGCAGGAGATTTGTGAGTATATTGCCATGTGCCATTTCAAGCTTCATTTGAATAAGGCCCCATATAATAGACTTTTATAGCTCTCTTCTGTGAATTCTAAATTAATGCAACTAATTAAAATGTTCCAAAGTTTTATGTAAATAACTAATTAGCATTTGAGAAGGAATAGTAAATTCACAGATGGTCATTCTCCACTCAAGAACCACTCTGCCCCAGTGTTGGGCCCCTGGTGCAACATCCTGCCTGGCAGGACTGGACTGCCCAGATTTCACCCCAAGGATAACTCAGCACCATCCACCCTGCCTGCAGGCAGTGGGAACTCTTCATCTGGTAGGATTAGGCCCATTCTTTCTGTCCCTGATACCAGGGCTTACAAGAATAAGAAGATCATGGGAGTGTGGATGAGAACACCAAGGAGGAAGAGGTTTGGCACAGGAGATAAGGTAGGTGTCTGAGCTGTGGTTTTCGGTGTTTGCACTGATGTTGCTCTAAGGATATTCCCCTAGAAAGCCTTCTTCATGGAAACCTTTTAGGAGTGGAAGCTACTACACTTAACACAACATAGTTGAACCTCAGCACTCCTGGATTCCAGTCCCAGCACTCCCACCAAGACCTTGGAAGACTCATTTCTGGCATGCAAACAACGTGCCCAAGTACCACAAGTGGAAATTAAGCAAAATATTTTCTCCTTTTCTCATAGGATTAGAGCTCATTGATATCTGTAGCACACTGGAGAGACTTGGAAGAGGTGGCGCAGGAGTAATGTCTTGTAAGAATAGGGAGGTTTAAATAAAATAGATGCACATCTAATGCTGATTGCCATCCAGGTGGAAGTGAGAAGAGTGTCCCTTCTCTGATATTCAGACTCTCATATGTACCAAAAGCCTTATGTTTATACTGCCCATCTGAGTGCCATTTCAGCATAAAAAGGACCCCTGCAAATACAAGGAAAGAGTTGGCTACATGGAAGTTGTTTGCTTTAGAAGAGGGAGATTGTCACTGAAGCAAGTGAGGAGCAGGGTCATTTTCCCTTTCTATTGAGTAGGTCCTATACAATTACCCTCACCTGCTTTTTAAGGGCAGTTCTGAGTGTCTGCACCTTTTGCTTCCAGAGATGCAAAGATCTGTGGGAGATGGAAGGGTTACAAAATCATGCTTCAGGATAAAGTAAGGTTTTCCAGTGGATTTGAGCAGGTTTCTAGAGATGAGACTGGGGAGATTCATATTGTTAGGACAATGCTGCATAGCCAGAGGTAAATTGAGGGAGCAGAAGCAGGAGTCGGTAGAGAAATCAGTGAGTTAAAAGAAAGATGTATGCAGAGCCTGGCTGTTTGTGTTGAAATTATAAACAGGAGTGTGTGGTTCAGATATATTACTGGTGAAGGTGTAAAAATGGGAGATTAAGTGAAGTGGTAAAGCTGTTGAGGGGGAGAAGAGGCTATGCTAAGCTTTTCTTTTGTGTGGTTTTATTTGCAATCCCTGTCTGTCCTGGAAGCATCCCCCATATCTTTCTCTGTTTATATGTGCAGCAAACTCCTGCAGAGCAGGGAAAAAAATGAAAGCTCTCCATCTGGTCTTCCAGACATTGTTTCTCATCCTAGCACAAGCCTGGAGAGGAGGTGAGCTGAGCTGGGTGGCTGGAGGGTAGTCTGGCTGTGCTACAGGGCTGGAGGGGTGGCTGATGTGGAGGGGAAGGAAACACACAAAAGCCCCATTGTCTCATCTCTACCCTGATCCTATCTATACTGCTGCAGCAGGCTTGGGGAGCACAAGGCAGGTGGGTACAGCATCTTACCCCAAGCATAGGCTTACTGTGTTCCCAGGGAAGCACTTGACTTTTTATCTGTCACAAGAGGAAAGCTGGAGAGCAGCCTGTTGATGCCATATTTCTTGACTCTATCAGCCCTTGCTAATTCTGGACATACAGGTCTGCAGCTGCAGCCTGTTCTGAATAGACCCTGCCTGCAAGAAATGAGAGTCTGAAATCAGTGCCCTTCTCTGCATGGAGCCTGGATGGGCTGGGGGTGCTTGGCAGGGGACAGGCTGCACCTGAGGCCCACAACAAGTCAAAATAAACCCAGAAAGGGCAACTGGAAAGAATTCAGGATTTGAGGTAGGGTTGTAAGCAGTCAACTAGGGTAAGAGTCAATAGGTATTTGGATAATCTGAGGAAGCCTTAGGCTGAAATTTTAGCAGATATCTTTACTTAAGGTTGCAGAATGTGGAGCCTTTGGTGCCTGGCGTCTCAGTGTTGCAGGAGGCAGCAGGAGACATGCACACATCCTTGTGCCCATGTCCCCCTCGCAGAGCTAACCCTTGGACCATGGGGCTTCTTCATGATGTAGCTCATGTGGCAGCTGATATAATTACTGGCAGAGTGATGTATTTCAGCACTCATTGCTAAATGGCTCTGCCTGGAAAATTGACTAGAAAATGGGTTTCAGGATATGCCAGATAGTCTAATGCTAATTTCTTAGCCAAAACCTCCCATGTGCTGTCCAATGTGTTATCAATAACTCAAAGGCAGGGAAAAATGAAACCTCTATCTGCTTTCAAGCAATTTATTCTCCTTTTGTCTTTTTACATCCAGCAGCTAAGTAAATTACAGGGATTAAAATACTAAAGGCTTTTAATTTTTTAGCTGTAATTTCTTAGCTCCTGGCAACATAGCAACAAAAAAAAAAAAAAAGAAATTACAAAAAAGTATTAAAAGCGAACTATAATTTCTAATGATTAAAATACACATACAATTTTAACTGTGTAAATGTAAGAGGACCTGTATGAGCACAAAGAAACAGCAGCAGACTTCAGAGTTCAAGTAGTCATAATCAGCTTCAATTTCACATTAGAAAACCAAAAGGGAAAAATTTCTGCTGGTGATTACTTTGTATGTCTGATATACTTCATCTTTCTCTTTATACAAGATGCTTTTAATTTTATCACCTTTATCCTTAATTCTGCTTATCTGTTCCTCAAGTTTCGAGTGTTATCCAGCCCTTTGAACTGATTTCCGACATGCTCTGTGGAGGTACAATGGTTTCTGGAGAGATTGTGAGATGAAAGGTCTCTTAAATTCTTTTTCCAGGTGGGCTGTAATACACAGAAATTCATGGGTATTTGGGAAGTCAGTGACAGAAGTGGTAATTATCTCATGTCCTAATGTCCAAGCCAGAAATAAGAGAAGCCCAACTACCATTTATTTCTCAGATGCAGTAGATCTGAAAACATCATTCTGAGTTCTGAATTCTCTTATAAAACCATACAACTGCTAGGCTTAATGCAAATCCTGTTATTTTGACACTTTTTTTTTTCTGGATTTAAGTTTTAAAATAACTCTCAATTTGGGGGGGAGGGAACAACACTTCTCTAAATTCTTTCAGCTTCCCCCACCACAACACAGGTCTCAGTAAAACACCACACAGATTTCTGTATGCTATATTTTTGTATGCTCTCAACATTAATGTTGACAGCAGAATCAGTACCAAAGTCATCCGCGTACACAAGATGCTTGCTGGAAAGGTACACTTCTCAAAGTTGCTGTGAATTCTAGAGCAAGAAAGCCTCTGACTATATCCTTTCATATAAATTTAATATTTCAATTGTCACAGTATTTATTTCAAGTGTTCATTATAGTGTTGTAGCAGCAGTATTTGGAAAATTCACAGCAATTTCTCACAACACATCAATGGACTTTATACTTCTGATAGTTTTAAAGTTTTGACTTCCCGTGAATGTATGAACACCTATATATTGAAGATAGTTTTCTGTAATTCTCAGTCTGAGTTGCACATGCACATATAAGAGAAACCTCTTTTACAAATTACTAACCTAAAGGAGATTTCTTATCCTTTAGCTTTTTGCCAGGCAAGAAGCTTCACTGACACCGTTCTCTGCTGGATTTTCTCTACTGATACACCAAGACAAACAAAAGGACTCTCTGGACAATCCAAAAGGATGAGGTGTAGTTGCAGTTGCCTCATATCTGAGGGGTGACCTCTGAAGCCTTGCTCCTGGAAAGGATGTAGCAGAACAATGTCATCCTTGTTTGCATTTATTTAAATCAGTGCCTGAGTCTTTCCTTCGCCCTGTGCAAGCACGTTCCCCGCACAGGCTCACAAAGGGCAGTATTCATCAGGGAGCAGCAACCAGTTATAATGCTTTTGAAAGACAACAGGCCATGCCAGCTCTGCCAGGGCTTGTTTTAAAGTGTTCATCCTCCCTGGCTCACTCAAGCCCAGGGCCATGTTGGCTAACTCCTGTGCACCTGCATGGATTTGAGGGTCTAAGGACCAGTTGGGGTGGGTCCACGGGGCAGGAAAGGGCTCTCTGGGTCAGCAAGTCCTGTCAAAGTGGTTACATCTTCTGTGGGAGCTCGATGGCTTGCATCCCGAGAGCCATTTGGTTTCATGCCCACACTCTTCCCACAGACAAGCTGCTGCTCAACCTCGCTGCTCCGGGTGGGGTGAACCTTCTTTGCATTTCCAGCCTCAGTGTATTCATGGCCGGCTTGTTCCTATTTGTTCCCATGCCAGCAGTGGCCACTGGTTTAAATAGCTCTCCCCAGTGCTGGATTTAGTCATCTCAGTGTGTGTGCATAGGAAGCCAGGAGCTCCTTGCAGCTTTCATTTAGTGAGGATGAGACCAAAACTGCTTTAGTTCTCCTGTTGCAGAGAGGCAATGCTCAACCCTCAGTCCTACCTGTTATTCTGCTTTTCTTTTGGGCTGAACTGAGTTTATGTACCCTGAGTCTTCCCAGGCTAGGCCAGCCCAGGAGGGATGATGGCAGCCTGGCTGAGCCTAGATGCCAAGATTGCAGCTCAGGTGGCCACAACAGTGAAGTCAAGTAGGGCGGGAAGAGATCCCAATGGCCTCGAAATGGAGGAAGAATTGATTGTGGTGCTGATGTGAAAATACTGCAGCATAAAAAAACCCAACACAACTCTTGGCAGTTGACCTTAATGCTGAGAGCAGGGCTGCCCTGCTTTTCCTTGTCTCCCTTCCACATCACATCTCTGTATGTTCTCCATTTTGTTTGTCCTTTTCTATGTCTGTCCCGCCTCTGCTTCTGTTGTTCACCTTGTTTTCTTTCTGAAGAAGACTTTCACAGTCTCATTCTGGACTATACTGAGAGGTTGGTCAGAGCTTAGCAAAGTGATTGTGTTCGCTGCTCTGAAGGCAGCTAAGGGAGAGATTTAAACAGGTCTAAACCACTAGCTATGCTTACAGTTTGACAGGGACTCTGTGTGGGCTCCTTTGCCAGTAAACTACCTCCCATTCTCACCAAAGTCAGAGGTCCCTAGGGTGTTCCCTGAAACTCTGGCTCAATCTAAAAGCATGTCTGAAATGTTTGATTCTCAAGCAAACAAAGGCCATTGCTTCTAGTGCACATGTGTACAAGGTGGATCATAGTGCCTCTTATTCAGACCCCTTATCCAAACTTGACTCTATCAGACTTGACAAGGTAAATCAGCTTCTCCCAAATTCTTCCTGTCTCCCAGTCTTGCATGAAGCCTGGCAAGAGCCTACTGCCAGTGGAGGTGGTTTCTGTGGCAACTCTAAAAGTCACCCTTTGTATGATCCTGGAACTGCACATCTTCCTCTTATTGAAAGGACTGGGCATATTAAGCAAAAAGATAATGGACAGTCCTAAATTGCTCTATGTTGTGGTATGTTGCTGCCTAGGAGATGCATTTGTCACCTAGCAACAACATAGGTGATGAGGAAATAACAGAATGTTAATCTAATGGCCAAGAGTTAAAATCTGTCAGGGAGCAGCCTCTCAAGTCCACAGATAAGGAGGAGTATATAAATGAATATAAATGAGAAGGATAGAGTTACCAAACTTTTCATCCAGTAAGTAGAGGAGGAGGGAACAGGGGTTATCTTCATGCATGTATATGCGTATGTGTGCATATATCTCCTCATGGGGGATGAAAAAAAGCCCAGAAAAATCCCTCAGACTGGAGCTAGCCCTCAGACACAGAGCTACGCAGAAGATGGGTCTCTCAGTTTTGCAAAACCCCAAAGGCAGTGGTGCTGCAGCAGGAAGGGAGGGGAGGAGGGGTCACAACCCCTGTGAGTTTCAGTGCAGAGCTCCTCAGGGTTTTTGGTGTCCAGTCCTGACTGCCTTAGAGCAAGTGCTGGGGCTCTTTATGACATTCATGCATTCAAATGCTCAGCAGATTAGGGACAGGGAGAGTTTTCCTGCTGAAGCAGCAGCATCTTTCAGTATCAGGATCATGCCTGAAGCAAAAGACAGGGCTATTCAGAGACCCCCTTTAAGCCAACTCTCTCCTTTTTACATCATTACAGAGAATACAGGGACAGGCTTCACAAATTGCCATCATCACTTGAAACCTCTGTATGGGATCAACCAGCAGAAAACATCAAATTTTGCCTCAAGGCCAGGAAGCTGAGCAGTGACAGAATTCAATTCTTTCTCTTTTCTTCTAGAAATAAATCCAGAACAGATGCTATATGATATTTTTCAGTACCAGGAACTCATTGAGGTACCTGCCCCCCAAAATACTAGGGATGATCCATTTGGTGTCTCTAAATTAGAAGTACCCTGGATGCTGGTGTTAGGGAATTAATTGTGAGAGGAAGAAATATGAAATTAGTTCAATGATGGATGATCTCTTTGAAGCCTGAAATTGTAAGAGTCACAGAGTTCCCAGCAAAGCTGTGCACATTTTTATACTGCAGGAGTTTTTCTTTTAAGAAAACAGCTAAGAAATTGGTTATGGAAATTGGTTTGGCAATTTACTGTTGAACAACACTGAAAAGGATTTGTCTGAAGCAGGACAGTGTGTTCAGACCATTTATATTGCATAGCACATGCACTTAGCACAATCACGAGAGATGCTTTCTCAGAGGACATCATTTCAGAGGCCCACCTTTCATTAGTACTGAGCTGAAAGTAAACATTTGAGAACACTAGAGCTTGGCCTGGGTTTATGCAAAACTTGAACATTAAATAACAAACCTGTGTTGAGTATGTATATCACAGTTGGTTAGACTTCTTGACCTTTTAGCTGAAGCAAAGCCACAGAGGTACATCTCAAGAGCAGCTCAGCTTTGTCAATCATTACGGAAGAAAAGGCATCACAACATAATGCTTAACTCTGGAGTGACTACTAAACATATTCATGGCAACACCCTTTGTGTTAAATCTGGAAGAACTGTAGTTAATGGTGCGTTTCAGCCACGGGCTGTAAACTTCAGTGACAACCTATTACTGACTGGGGAACAAACCAGGATTGTCCATTCTGAAGGGATCAGACGTATGGTGCAAACCGTCTTCTGCCCCTGTTTAACCACATCACCTGGATGTATTGCTAGGAATCAAATCAGTCCTTCTGAAAGGAAAAAAGTACCTTATGTACCAAAGTACCAAAGTATCCCTTATGAGGACCACTGGGACTGTGTTTTTAGGTCTTCATTTTCCAAACAAACCAACCTGTCAGCTGTGTAACCGCACTAAAGGTGCTGATGGTGATTGCCTCAAGCTGGGAAGGATTTCCTTCGTCCTTGATGCATGCTTGAGCTGGTAGGCACAGTGCATAGGACATGGCTGGAGGTAGTTCTGCTTCTTCTGTAATACCAGTATTCCATCTGAAGACAGCATATAATGAAAGCTTTGTCTCACGGTACAGACTCCAGTGACTTTATTTGTAGCAGGTCCTATTAAATGTAGCTGTGGGTTAATATGGAACTAAGCTTCAGCAGCAGGAATTTGTCAACAGCTATGAAAATACTGAAACAACTGCAAGGTGCTGACCTTAAACTAGTGTTCCTTTAACTTCTAGTAGCTGTTTGTGTCCATGCAAACCCAAATTCACTCCCTGGTTAGCGGTAAATTCTGAAGTGCAGGAAGTTACTGACTGAAGGCACAATGTGCAGAGAAGTTTTAAAAGCACCAAATTACAGATGGTAAAACACTGCTGCAAACAAAGCTCTTCCAAAGTTTCTCACACTAGTGATGCAGAGACCTGGAGCTTTGTGTTTTCTTTCATGGATCACAGGAACTGGAGTTCCGTGTTTAACCTTCTTCCAGGTAACCAAATCCTTCACTGGGACCAGGCTGACTTTAGGGATTTTGTGTGGGGAAGATTTCAACTTTTATGGAATTTAGTCATCATCTCATTTTACTTTTTTTTGTGATGGGTTTTTTGAGGACCTGATGAATTTGGGGAATAGTTAATGCTTGCAACAACTCCAATTAATGCAGAGAAAACATAATTGCCTTAATCCTTTATTCTGTCTACAGCTATTGAAATGGAAGAGCTTGGGGCTTCAGCAGCATGGGTGGGTGTTTGGCTGCTCTGACAGAATACTGCCTCAGAGCAGATGCACTATGCTGTAGTTAGCTATGCTAAGGTGGCTCTGCTGAGGTATTTTGAAGGACGATAAAAGAGTCCAGAGGATGTCATTCAGCCATGAAGAATACTCAAGGTACATGTAATCACAGCAATCAGCTATCTGCTTTTGACCTGTTATTTTAATAATCGGTTGAAGTGAAAAAAAAAAAGCAATTAAAATATTCTGCACTAGGGTGCATTTATGACATGGCAAATTAGCTCAGTTTTAAAAGGACACGTCTGGAAGAGTTGTAGCTTCTGTCTTTTTCTCTATTCCTCATTTGTGTTTCAGCAACTCCTGAAATTTCATAGATAGCGCTTTTTATGAAAGACTTTCTATACCTAAAGATCTCTGGTGAAACTAGGGATGGAAAGACAGTGTGTGCACAGGATTGGACACATTATAGAGATTTGTGGGGGAATTTCTTGCTGTTTACAGTGGCAGAAGCTTTGTGAAACAAAATCCTTATGAGGAAGTCCTGTTAATTAAAAATATAAAATGAGGTCTCTCAATTGTACATACTGGATTCAAATTTATAATTCAGAACAGAGCTTTTCTGCTGGACTTAAAGAAAGACTGAAATCTCTACATGTTTTAGATCTACACAGAGGGAAATTCAAAGTAATGATTTACAAATTACATTCTAATATTTTTTCCAATAAATAAATGTAAATTCTTCAATCTTGTTCGTTCTTCTTCCCAGTGTTATTGCAATTCTATACCTGATCTGAATTTTTTGGTAGCAATGTTGGGTANTATATTGTATAAAATATATATAATTAAATTTGATTCAATTATACTGATGAACAACTCTGGTTACTTTTTGCCCAGATAATCTGAAACTGAGGCTAAGATCAACCAGGCTTGCAAAAATAAACTTGCTTGAGTGGAGAGTAGAAAATATACCTGAAAAACAAGTTTTAGGTTCACATATTTGCAATACCTGAAACCTGACTCTGGGAATGATGCACCACTGCTCTCTGAAATCAGGAAAATGATGGGTATAGCACAGGTCTGGTCAAAAGAGCTCCAATTTACAGATGCATTCAAGATTTTCCAAATGAGGCACAGAACAAGAATTTGGTCATAGGACATTTTCAGCAGACATTTTTGAGTAGCCCAGTTCAGTAAACAGATCTCTGATTCCAGCTGATGTTTCCCTGCTCTTGTGTTTACATTATCTTTCACATCAAAAGGAATGCTTTCTCCTTGGCCTAACTTTCATCTGCAACCTATTGAATTTATTGAGCTTTTGGTGAGGTTATCTGCTAGTTTTGATATGAGCTGGCTAAGAGCAGAGATCCACAGTGGTGAGAGCTCAGCGCTATGGTCCCTAGGGAGAGGTCTGGTTTTCAGCCCTGCAGGACCAGCACCTGTATGGCTCTTCCTCTCCAACTTCCCACTCTAAAAACAGTAATTACACTGGCAAATTGTGAAAAAACAATATATATCTGCCCTCTCTGATTTACATGTGTGTTTTCAGTTGGCAGCCTCTGAGTTGGACTGTGAGCTTGGCGAGAGGTGAGTGTGGCTTCATTCTCTCACCCATGGCTACCCCTATCCTGGGCTCTTTCAGGGGTGCTGTGCTCCTGCCTGGCACACCAGCACAGCAGAGGAATGAGGTCTTCCAGGAAAGGGCCATTTAGTGTTTTTTTCAAAAGAGGAAATGGAGGCTATCAACCCTTTGGGCTTTCAGCAAAACTGCTGGTGGCAGGTGCCAGTTGAAAAGCAAACCAGTTGCATTCTGCTTCGTACATCATCTGCATCTGCTCCCGTCTATTAAAAGAAAATTTTAGTAGCACTTCCTTGATGAGAAAAACTTATTAGTCTTCTACTTACTGATGATGCTTTTCTTTGTGTTAGTAGATGTGTTAGTAGATGTGGGTACAGTCCTCTCATGCTGGACTGAAAGTCCCTTTTATTTTTCCCTTTTTAGGTCCATCAGACAGAGCAATGAAAATATTAGCAGCTGGTATGTGTGGTAAGTTTCAGGTCTGCTTTAGAGGGAAAAAAACCTGCAAATAGTATTCTTTGATGGATATATGGAGAGAAAGGCATTAAGAGAGACTGATAGCTAGAGAGCACTGCTCCTGGGCTGTCCCTGTGTTCTGTCTTTACAAACTAATGGGAATCATTTATCCATATCCTCCTCACTGTACGCTGACAACTGGGAAAAAACGATGGATAATTTCAGGAAGGAATGTTTGAATTTCCAGCCAGCACTCATTCCTGAGCACTCAGGACTGAGACATTGGTTTCTGGGGACTTTGATCATGTCCATTATGCTGGTGGGGAAACCACAACATTTAACAGCTATTTGCAATATGTTAATGAATATGTTAATTTGAAGACATGCAGCCATCTGTGGTGCTGCCTGCAGATGGTGATGGTACTGTTCCTCCCTTGCTGCCTTAGGTTCCTGATGTTGTTTTTCCTGGCCTTGCTCCTGTCCTGTGGGATCTGCTGCTGTCTGCAGTGCTGGCTGAAACGACAGAGCTGCCTCTCCCAACAGCGCACCCTGGCTGTCTTTGCCCTCAGCAGCTCAGATGACTTTTGTGGTTAGTCCTGTCCCTGATCTCAGTGGGCTTCCTGTGGACCATCCATAACCCAGTAAGAAGCAGCCAGGCTTGAGTGGGAGCTGGATTGCAGCCAGGTGCTGTCTTTCTGGTGAACAGTGAGGAGCCCAGCACAGGCATCTTTGGGGGCATGTTCAGACCATGAACTGCAGGGCTGAAGACACATCCACTTTTTCCCAGCCATACTTTCAGCTGAACTTGATGCTGTCTGTCCCTGTGTGTCCATGTGTCCCAAAGGTGCATAGTCTGGGCTTGGCTCACCATTGGAGGTGTGTGGGACTTTCTCCTTAGTGCTGGAACACTCAGTGGCCCAACACATGCAAACACAGGTGTTGGGGTCAGGCAGCCCTTTCCAGTATGTGTCCTGCATTTCTCACTCAGGCAAGATTGCACCAGTCTAAGGCAGCTCAACTGCCTGATACACCCTGGGATCTGTCAAAAGTTTGTCTTGGTGGGTGTTGTTCATTGTGGTAGCCATCCTCAGCATTCCCCAATGAGCACCCAAATGTTTGAGGACTGGGCTATAAGGGCTGTGTAGCACCCATTACTGACCTGGAGTAGGGTCAGCAGCAGCAGGCTGGGTCATACATACCCCTCTTCAAGAAATATATATCTAATTCTGTCATTTCTCTAAGGCCTTCCCAGAGGATGTGTTACCTGCTTTCTGTGTGGTCAAAGACAGTGTCTCCATAGGGAGACACATCACTTCTTCTATCTGGAGTTTAGGGTGAAAGGTTTTGTGATGCCATGCTTCAAAAATTACATCCATGTCTTTCTTGTTTCCTCCTGGAAAACCCCCACACTTCTCTTTATGCCTGTCTGCTGTATGGTTGTGACTTTGCTTTTTCCCCAGCAAATGAAGCACCTCAGTGCCCATTCTCTGGATCTCTGAGCCCCTGCACAGCTGCTGAGATGTCTTCTTCTCCTGCCTCATGGTTGAGCCTTGGGGGAACTGAGTTGCCTCCATCCTATGAGGATGTTATGAAGGAAAACAAGCTCTAGACACCACATCTTTGTTTTCAGTGATTCCACTTGGCTCTTCGAAGATCTTCCATCATGCTACAAGAGTGTGACATCAAATCAGCCCTTTCCACAGGTTGGTCAAAAGACTGAAAAGCAGTACATATTTCATCCGAACCTAAAAGAGGAGACTAAATACAACAGAAAAAATGCCAAAAGCATGTGTTGAATCTGTCACAGGATCTCAGCCTGACATTTTGATGGCTCTGTATTTCAAGAAGCTTTGTCAAAGGCCTATCTGCATTTGGGGTTTCTGGCTCAGCTTCCAGATTTATATCTAAGCCTGCTCAAACTGGTGCAACCCCATGTGTTTTAGGACTGAATGTTGATAAATGACTTGATAGTTACTTCTCAGACTTGGGCTGCCTCCTTCACTCAGTGCAGTGCCAAGAAATACCCCCTGGCAAAGTCATGTTGTTCTAATACATGGTAATGCAATCATGCCACTCTATGATGAAGGATCGTTTGCCACATTTAAAATATTTAGCACATCATATCAGATTTGTCATATGCAAAAGGCAGCAAATTTACGGCAAGGGAAGAGAAAACAAGAAACAGGGATTATGGGTAGTAACAGTGGCAGGAACTGGTTGCAGAGCACAAAAAAAAAGTGAGTTTGCTCATTTAAGCTGTTCTCAATTTCATGGTGACTCTCCTCAGCTGCTTTTGCCCTAGCATTGCAGACCAGCAGGCTTTGAATGGCCCAGGACCCATTTGGAATTTCCTCACAGATATTAATTTGGAACTTAGATAGTTAATACTTAGTTACAGAAATCTATTAGGGTAAAGAATGTCATTTTCTTTGAGGTGATCACTGCAGACAGGATGGAAAAATACTTTAAGAAACCATCCAGACTGCCTTATGCCCAAGCAGGATAAAGTCTACATAAGACATGCCTAGAAGGTATTAGCCTAACTAGTTCTCAAATTACAAAGGAAAGATGTCAAATTTCCCCCTTAGCTAGATTCCAGATGAAAGCAAAGATTTCCTTTTGTTTGTCATCAGCAGGTCACCAAAGGCTGAATTCAGCCTGCTTGACCTTTGCCGCTCCTCTCTCAGTGGCAGATGCTGGGGTGCAGCAGTCAGCCCTCTCTTGTTGCAAAAGGTAGATGTCACACCTAGTCCCATGCACTGGTTGCCCATGGAGCCATGAGCTTACAGTCAAATTGGGCAACTGGGTCCATCTTGGATTAGTAACCCAAAGGATTAATGGAAGCCCACAGCCTGGCTCATGGAGTAGCTCCCATACCTGTAGAGTTAGGTTAGTACCAGTTCCTGTGCTCAGGAAGGAAACTGGGAAAATAAGTCCGCTAAAGGTTATGAAGTGCTCACATATTCTCATCATAATTCTCTATAAGTACATATGCTAAAGAATTACAGCATATTTTGAGAGAAAATTCTTTCCCAGCACCACTACAAATTATCTCCCTAAAATGCCATTTTAGAAGCAGCTTTAATGTTCAACTCTTGTGAGAAAAGAAATAAATGTTACTGTAGCCAAATGAATGTATGTGCCAGCAGGCTAAAATATTACTAGATTTATTAATAAGGAAAATTAGCAAGTACAGACTCAGCCAGGAGAGAAGTCAAGCAACTCCTGAGTGTCCTTTCACTGGCTGAACTTAGTAAGAATTGCAGGTTATCAGCACCTCTCAGAATCAGACCTTTTATATACATAACTGCTTACACTACTCAACCCCTTCAATTTATGCCCTGAAGCATGAGATTTGATTATGTTTGTCACTTCAGCTTGCATAGCCTTTTAGTGGGCATTAAATCAGCTGTCACTTGCTTCCCACCTACACACTGCCTTTGCTTCAGTGACCCCTTCACGGCAGTGAACTCCACAGGTTGTCTGCATTATGTGCTGCATAAAACATTACCACTTCTTGCTTATTAATTGCTTGGCTCTAAATAAATTGCTGCCTTTAATTTCATTGAATGTCACCTTCTAATCAAGTGGCTGGAGAGGCTAACAAGCAAGGACTGCTCTGGTTTCAATGCCTCCATCTCCTGTACCCCTCTTCACAAGGACCAGTCATTCCTGAGGCTGTAAATCCTTCCCCAGCCACCCAACAGAGGGCAAGCGAGGCTTTCAACATACAAGAGCACTTGTGGAAACCGGTTTGTTTCCCTGCTACTGGTGTGCATTCAAGTGTGTTCAGCTTCATGTTTGAGGTGCTTTAATTATGCACAAAAGGAATCAAATTATTCCATCCAAACTGTGACAAGTGGCTTATAGTAAAGTAATCTAGTGGCTGTCACAAAATCAGGATCCATCTGGAGTCCTCAGCATGGGAGAACCTGTGTGCTGTGATACCTGTGCAACATGACAGGAGCCACAGGAACTTCCGAAAACTGTTGAATGCCAGGAGGCACCTGCAAAGGAGTTCATTTTGGGTTGCTATGGGGGAAATGTAAACTAACCTAACTGCTAGCTTGGGATAGGGAAGGAGAGTACCCTGAGAAAGAGCTCAGCAGCCAGTGTCCTGGTTCTTGGCTTCCTGATCATTGAAATGGAAAAGAAGATGGTTTCCTTCCTTCTACAAACATATTTGGGGCGATCCCACAAACCTACTATTGCCTATGAAAGCTGCTTCCCTCAGCTTGCCCCCTTACTCACAGGTGCTCCAGCAGAATGGACAAGGTTTCTCCAGACCTTTGTTCCCATTCTTGCAAAAGCAGAGATTTTGTCTTGTAATTTATGTTTTTGTAAGCTCTCAGCCCTTAATGAGGGCAGTTAATGCAGTTTGACCAGTGTTTCCAGAATTGTGAGGCAACACGAGCCATTCCATTATAATTCATCTCCCTAGGAGTAGGGTCCACTTTGGAAAAGCACTGGTTCTGCTGCAACTCTTTGACTGCTGCTCATCCTCTCACACTTCGAGATGACTTGGAGAAGAATTAGCAAATGGCTCTAGAAAAAAGCAGAAAACAGTAGAAGGCAGATGTATTTGTGGGGGAGCTTGTTGTCAGCAAGCCTTATGAGGGGGAAATGGGAGCAGTGCAGAGTAGCTAATTGCTTAGTGACCATCTGGAAGCAAAAGACAAAGGAAACGTGGTGAGACTCATGGCTGGACTTTCACATCCACACATTAAGAGCTGAATAATAAAGTCATAAACTGGCTCTGAGGCAAAATACAGCAAAATCAAAGGCAGCTGAGCCATAACAGGGCATCAGTCTCGAATGTCAGGAGGGTTAGATGTGAAAGATGGGATAATAATTTATATGCTCATTAACCTGTTTTTTTATTATTATTATTGTCATCTAAAGACTCGGAATTATGGGTTGAAGACTTTTGCTCAGAGGGGAAGAAGATGGGGCTGGGGACAGATGCCCGCACTCTTTGGGTCACTAGAGGGCAAAATTCTGGCTCTTTCCTTCCTTGCTCAAAGGCATCTTACAGCAGGGACCCAGGAACTATTGAGAGAAAATTGTTCTCTGCCCCCTGTAACGGCGGTTGGACAGAGTATTTCAGTCATTAATCATTTGCCCACAATATTTAACTGATGCAGAAGAGCAAACTGTGGGGGTCCAGCCCCAGCTGAGATATAAAACTTCACTTTCTTGTTGGAATTTTACTTTTCTCTCTTGGAAAGTTTGCAAAATTACTTTAAGCAGAAGTGACTAAGCTGGGATAAAGTTTGCAGTTGTTGAAGAGCCATGGCTGTAGGTGTACTGGGATCTGAGCTACCAGCAAAAATCTAGGCATCCTCAAAAATCATTCCCCCTTATCCAAGGGCTGGTCCTGTTTGTACTGCTGCCTTTCATGTGTCCTTGCAGGAGAGAAGTGATTTTCCTCACAGGAGTTAAAGCAGGTCACTTGGCAAAACATGTTTCTGGGCAAAACTTTGGTGTGGGTTAGAGACAGGACACTCAAAAGCAACCATGTTTATTACATCTCACTGATATTACAATGTGTAAGAAAAGCAGAATTCTCAACTATCGTTCCTGTCTACTGGAGATAATTGCTCAGACCTACTGAATTCGCACCAAAATCACATGAAAATGTTTGTGGAAGGCAGGAAATTCATATCTTGGGAAATATTCATGCAGCTGCAGTAGGAGATAGCCTAGTTCACAAGGTCACAGTAGGAGTGAGCCCTAATTACAGCCGGAGTTATTAAAAGCCCTTATAAACAAGGCTGATTGAGGCAGTGAGAGGACAAAATGCTGCATGCCAAAAAGGACGGCCATTGCAGATGTCATTGTTTTATTATCTATCTTATTTGCCTGTATCAAAATGGGAAATCAATACCTACCTGTAAGTCATTAAATCAATTTAGCAAAGAGCTTACCTACAACACTTCACTGTTTTCCATAACCTGCAACCAGCTGGATCTCTGGCAGACTGCACCAATCTGTGTGCTGTCAGAGAAGAGGACACTGGAGAGCTCCATTTCAAGGAGATACCCTAGAGCAAGTACACCATGGAGTCTCAGCTCTCAGCTAAATCCCTGAGTCTCCCTATGCCCTGGGAAATGAAGACTGAGATGCCCAAGCACATAAAAGCTCTCCTTTGAAGTTAATGAAAATCTAGAGAAACCTAAAAAACTGTTGGGACTGAAGGATTAAATGTTGGGCTTCAGGTGGAAATTGCAGTTGAGCAAAAAGCCTTGATAAGCCATCAAAGGCCATCAGGAAAGGAAAATCAGTCTATTGTCATTCCTGGTCAGCTACTGCTGAACGGAATGTAGGTAGGCATTAAGGAAATACCTTAATAACTGAGCTCACCTGATAAGTCTTTAGCCTTAGGGACTGCTTGTGATTTTGAAAGAAAAAATAAGTCCTGTGTACTTTCTGGGAGGTTTCTTGCTGATGAATAAACAACTAAGCCAAAATGTATCTGCATTGTGGCATGGTAATGAGCTAATAAGGAGTGAATCTTGCAGTCATGAAACCAGTGTCAGTATTAGATCAAACAGGGATTAACAATTCAATATTAACAGCTGATCAAAACATCAGATAGACTGTCAGCAGAATCTGAATAATGAAACGGTGCAGCACTGGACTGGTTGTTACAAAACGTTACCCTGGAAAACATAAGGGTGTCTGTGGCCTCTTCCTAGTCCTCTTGTGCAGGAGATAGATTCTCAAAACCTGTCATAGAGTTTGTCTAGAATAGAATTATGGTTAAAGAATTAACCCTTATTCTACACAGATATTGAAGAAGAAAGGCTTAAGAGTGTTTATGTAATATTCTTTTAGGCAAGAATGTTTGTATGTAAATTCTTTGTATGCAAAGTGTATTTGAGGAAGGTGGACCCTGAGTTAAAATTGTATTTGGGGTATGTGTGTGCTCTATTTGGGTAGCCCCAGAAGGAATGCAGGGCTGGAGGGACTAGTGAGACCAGTCATTTATATTCACCCCTGATCAGGGCATAGACATTCAATCCCAAAGTGCCGACTGAGTCGCTGCTTGGCGTGACCCATGTGCTGCAAGTCACAAAACAGCTCCCATCACCTTAAATCAAGCTGATGATTATTAGGACAAAAGCACAGAATTCTCTTCAACTACTGAACAGGAGAAATCAATGGCCTGAGATCTGCAACTATTTCTGCATTTCTCCTCTGCTAAACAAGGAATAAATCTTCACAGCAAGAAATAATCTTCATGCTCAGAAAAAGCTATTGAAAACGGCAACAAGATACTGGAGGGTGTCCCTGCGTGTTTGTGGCTAGATGTGCTGGCTGCATAGGCTGGGAAGGGTTTTATTCGGGATTTTGGTCCAACTGATGGTGTCTTTTCTCAGTATCTCCTCCCCAGCAGCATGTCTGTGCTGGGTGAGTTGGGCTGAGGCTCCCTGTGGCACTGCAGGATCTCTCCTCCTCCGGGTAGGTTGAGAGAGCATTTGCTCTCTGAGCAGGAGCAGGGATGTGGGCAGTGGAGTAGTCACTGAGCACAGCTCTGACTATAGGGTGTGTTCACCCTCCATCTCCTTCCCAGTGTGTCCATGAAGGAGCAGGGAGCAGGGGCACTGCCCAAGAACCAGATCCAAAGTTCCTAGAGCTTCCCTGCCCAAGCAGAGCATATCAGCAGAGTCATATCTCCTGCCCCAAAATCCTACATAAACACATTTCTGATGTGACTGTGAAAATTAAAAAAACAGAAAACAAAAACAATCAAGCTCTGGATGCAGCTTCCTGAAATAACAGGCAGAAATTCCTGTCACCTCCAAATCTCTTTGTGCATTCCTGGTATAATCCATGAATTCATCACATCGCTCATAACTCTTGTGTTCCTTGTCTCCTAGGACCTTGTAAAGAAAGCCTCCTTCACTTCTCCTACTATGTTTACATCTGTTCAATATAGATCCTCTATTGGCAATAACCTGCTTTCAGTTGGATTAACATAAACATCTGCCAACCTAAGCAGCATGAACTCTGCAGGCATGAACTCCCCTCACCTGAGCAGCAGCACTGCCACAAGGGCTCTTGCTGAGATAGCTGCATTATGATCTAAGCCTTGTGGAGATGCTTGAGCCTGTAGCAGAACCATACAGACCTGCTTTTGTCCTGTCTGTTCCAGGGCCTAAATGCTTCTTGACTAGGAGCCACATTGGACTGGGTTATGTTTTAGTGATGATGATCAGTTCTCTGCTGCAGCACATGTTGCTGCTTCCAGAATAATCCATTAGAGGACTCAGCCCTTCATTTTCCATAATATTTGGCTATTTGGGACCCAACCCGCTCCATCCTCAGCCATCCCATCTCCCTTTGGCCCTTATATAACATAAGGTTATATGTGGGGACGGATCATACTGTCTGGAAGAAGAAAATTCAGTCTCTCCACTAAGCAGTCCCTGAAGGAAGCCTACCATTATAGTGGCTTAGTACTGTGTACACACTGCTGAGACAACTGCAGTTGCTTCTCCACTGCCCCTGAGCAGACATATCTCTGTGCTAGGATCCTTTTCTAAACCCCTTGTGTTCATGACCTTATGATGTGGTGGCCATAGTAGAAAGGCCCGAATTTGGACAGTTACTACCAACCCTAAGAAAACTGTCTCTCTTTCCATTAAAGGTAAAGAACTTTCACATCCATTCTTAGGGAACATGTTAAACCATACTGGGTTTTTCTCACCCACCCTAATGAACACCTGGCTGATGCTCCAGCCTTATCCAGCCTGTATTGCATCAGGGAACAGCAGTCCTGAACTGGATTTAAATACTTTTTGTTAGAAAGTGAAAATAGATTTTATTATCATTTATCATAGTTTCTAGCTAATATAGACATATTGTCATGCACAAGGTCAGATTTTGGATCTTCACTCACTTTGTTCAAGCAATGTTTTTACTAGGCAGAATGAAGCTGGTGATTTCCAGATTTCAGAGTCTAGAGCATCTGTAATGTACATTTTAACACTGACTGAGAAGGACTGTATTTTGCAGGGAAGAATGCACTTGGATTTGCAGTTTTCTCAGTGCAGAGGTTCATGGGCCAGAGACAGGGTCAGACACTTAACACAGCTCTGAAGAACTCTCCAGCTGCCTGTAAGGGGAACAGACTCCCATGCTGGGTGAACAGTGTCCATTTGTTGGCCAGACAGTCAGTCCCTCTCCTTGCTATTATTTTCCGCTTTGTACAGTCTGTGGACATGTTGCCAGACATCAAACAGATATATTTTGTAGTTGGGGGTCTTCACACAGAACGTTGTGATCTGATTTGGGAACGGCTGATTTATCTCACTTATAGTAGTCACACCAACAAAGGCTGAAAAATGCTTGTGTTGGCTATTTCGGTCCATGCAAGCAGCCTCATGACTCAAGACAACAGAATTCCCTAAAACAAGATCTTCTAAGAGATTACTTTCTTGAAGGAAGGCTTTTTTGAAGCTCTCATAATGCAAACATATTAGCATACAGCAGATCCTTGAAATTTAACAGCATCTGTATCACAACCACAAAAGCTTGGGTCTCTGTGCAATCCACTACAAATTAAAGCAGAGCTCTTTCTCCAGCACCTACCTCCTCCTCACACTCTTGTGTCCACTGCATACATTTTGGCAGTGGCTGTTTGCGAGGATGGCAAATGCATGTTTGTTACGATGGTTGCAGCTGAGGAATAGCCTTTCCTCAAGGAGTAAGCAGAATGGAGTCTTCCAGAACTGGTCTCTGTGAGGCACAGGAAGAGAAATAAGAACTGCAAATGACTGCTGGGTGACTTTCAGCTGCACAACTTCATAATTCAGAGAAGCAGCATTCCAAGACATGACTTAATACATTTTATGTCATCTTTACACATCAGTTCCCACCTGAAGACCTTGATTTGCTTTCTAGTGCTGCCTAAGGCTATTCCCATTTTACAGCCAAAAATATTGCTACTGGGGATGAGCAACCATCCCAAAGAATGTCCCTGAAGGACTTTCCCCACCCTGTGTGCCTGTAGCACACCCCAAGCAATGGGTCTCTCTCTGAACTGTCCTTCAACCCTGCCACACTTCCTCACCTCTGAAGAGATACATGCAGCAGGTGAGCAGGGATCCAGATAAGAAACAGCCAAGTGACCCCGCCATGCCAAGCCAGCACGACCAGCCAAACTTGTACTGGATGCCCAGAAACACGTTATGGAAGACCAGAGAGGAGCGCTCCACGTAGACATCTACAGCGTACCACACTGAGCCAGTAATGCCTGGGAGACCTGCAGGACAGGAGCAAAGTGCCACACCAGAGCTCTCAAACGGACCAGGAGAAGATCACAAACATAAAAACTGAAGCTATAACTGCTGTCTTCTGGGTCAAACTTCAGGATGGGAAGACCTTCCTCAAACAGCACGTTTTGACCCCTGTTCAGCCTCAGCCTTTGGCAGATTCACCCTGGCTCCTGCTGATATCAGTCGCAGCGCTGTCAGGCAGAGGCTGCACCTCACAGCTTGGTTCTCACACACACCACCAGTGCTGACTGGCAGCACTCAGTTTTCTGCAGCAAAAGTCAGAAAGCTCCTTCCTTCTCAGCTTGTTTACCAACTTGTTGTAAAGTTCCTTACAGAATTTAATTTCTAATCTGTTTTGGTTTTCAGAACTTTGATGATGTTTTTCAGATAAACTTTGAGAAGTGAATGGAAGATGTTCAAAAGATCCTCTTAAAGTGTTTTACCTGTACTCCCAGTGGCAGGGATGAGTTATGTATTAAATCTGTTTACACTGAAGCAGAGGTAACTGCTCAATATTGGCATGAAGTCAAATGAAATTATTTGGTATCTAGTCAGCTATTTAATTTTGTATTTAAAAGTCTTCCACTGGCTGTAACAGCAAAGCACCTCAGCCAGTTGGGTATTTATCATCTAGGAGAGACAAACATGTTATTATCCTTTTACTAGAGATCAGCTGCAGAGATTTTGGGCTACATTACTTGCCCAAGGTCACACAATCTGTGGCAGAGCCAGGAATCAAACCAGAATACCAGAAGTGTCTAGTCCTTCAGCAATTAGATCTCTTTGCTTTATCAACAAAGCCAACTGCTTCACAGTAAAACAACAGTAAGTGGAAATCAGTCAACTCAGAGCAAAGTCACCTGGTCAATACATGAACTGAAAGCAGATAAACTCAATTATGTGTTGTTAGGGGCAGGTGGTGAACAGGGGAAGCTGTATTGCACAAATAAATCAAATAAAGATTCTTCCCTTGTGTTTTTACAAAAAAATCACCAATGTCTCTCCCCGAAACAAAAGAAGGTTCTAATGCTTCCCAACTTTGCTAAAGGGTTTCCTGCAGAATAGGGATTCAGCAGGCAAATACCTGCAATGAGCAACATAACTCCAGACACCAGGCAGATGCGCAGCTTGATGAGCGGCTCATCAGGAAGGAATTTCACACAGTCCAATCCCAGGACCAGGAAGAGAAATCCAAATCCTGCCAGGATATCTGCTGTGATCATCATGGCTCGGGTCAACACCAGCTTCACTGCAGGACAAAAGCAGATAATTCTAGTGCACTGGGAATGGAAATGTAGGGGTGAATGGGATCGGATCCCATGGGAACATGTTTTTCTGTGATAAAGCTTTCTCCAGCTTCCCCTGTGAGTAATAATTTACTGAGAAAAGAAACATGCCTCTAATTATCCAACACTGAGTAGAAGAACTACTCTTTTAGTCTATACTCAGGTGTCCCCACAACTTGTAGAAACATCCTTGACTCCTACATACCAGGGTGCTCAGCATAGATGGAGTCGTACTCATCACAGGTTTGGATCCCATCAAAAACGTTTGTGACACATTCCCACCACAGGCCACGGCACTTTGTACTCACCTGTGGATTGAGAAGATAAACACTTTAAGTTAAAATATCCACTGACACAGCAGATGATCAGCTTAGCCCTTCAACAAAAATAGTGGTGCAATTATATCGATGGCAAACCAGAGTGTTTAGCTTGAAGAGGTGAAAAAGCAGCAGGATGGACAAAAAGAACAATGTTACAGTGTTTTCTGCATACCTACTAATATTTTTACATCAGAGTAAAATAAATTCAGAGTAAACATTAGGAAAAAGAAAACAAACTGCCTATTGTTGAGGATAAAAATTCTAAAGGAAATTTCTGGGAGGAGCTGGAGGGTGGCTGACCGGATTCATCTAAGAGCAGGTTTGATCACTCCTTGCCAAATGCTTGTCTAGGCTGAGCTGGGCAGAGCTATGGACCAGATGACCTGAGACTTTGCAGCCCATCCTCCCCATACACCATTCTCCTGACAAGAAGGAGCAGCTCAGACCTGGGGAGAACAGTGCGGAGGAGTGTGGGTGTGAGCCCCTGTGCAGACACCTGTGGAGGGCTGCCTCCAAATGACTCAGCCGTAAACACTGGCTGGAAAATGAGAGGCAGCCAGTGCTGATCCTGGCCCTGGGGCTCCAGATGTGCTGCCAGCTATGGGACCACGCGTGCCCAAGCCACAGTCATCACTGAGACATCCAGACTGGGGCAGACATTGCAGTAGCATCATGACTAATTGTCTCTGCTGTCCTGAAGCCATAGATACCATTCCCTGTCCAGCCTTCCATAAATCATTTTAATATGGGAGTTATTTTCATTACCAATGCAAATATGGCAACAAGCACCTCTAAAACATTCCTGGAATTGTTCATAAAAGGAGCAGAGCTAATGCCAGTGCAGCTTTGGACTCCAGCCTGCCCACTGCTGCCAGTGACATCCGCTGCAGTTAATGGAAGGAGAAACTTCCAGCAAATGAGTTTCACACAGGGGAAGGGGACCAGGCTTGCTTGAATGATGCAATAAATTAATTTTTCTTGCACTGTATAAATCACAAAGCGGATAATAACATATCTCAGCCACTTAATAAAGTCTGAATCAGGTTGTATTGAAGTCAGTAGCCAACTGTAATATTTTCTTCACAATACAATGTCTGAACGAAACTGTGCACCTCCTCTGTGATACTGCTCTGTGGATCAAAGGTGAGGAAAAATAACACGCTACTTCAGACTGGCAAAAGATATACTATTTATATTTGAATGAAAATAATCTACACATTTTGTTTCAGAAAGGTGAAAAACACTTAAAATTTTTGAGAATTTCAGGGCATGTTTAATGAAAAGTATAATGAAAAATGAGAAGCAGCAGTGAAAAACACCAATTTCATTGATTCTGTGTTTTTCAAGAGAACAGTGTCATGTAAAACAATTTGCCATGTTCATATTACATGTGTTTTTACTATGGCCCTGTTAATGAAGCTGCAGCTCCTCCTCTCTTAACTCACTACTGTTCAGCCTGTGCTTGAAATTAGCATATTTTTATTAAATTACATTTTGTTCCACTCACATTTATATAGTTTTATGTTCCTTCCAAACACCGTAGGCTTATTTGTACTACTCTGTATTCAGCTAATAAGGTCATTTACTTCATCACTTGTTCACTTTAGTATTGTTTTTCAAATCTTAAAGCAGCATCTTCATCTAAATTATTTATAAAAAGAAAAACAGGATTCCAGGCTTTGTCAGCTTTCAAGTAAAACAGAGCTCCTTAGGCACAACAATTATCATCATTATCTAGCTTGTGAAATAACTCCCTTCCCAGACTAAGAAAAATTTGATAAGTACTTTGCATTTCTTGGGATTGTTTCCATTTTTACCCACTCCTGCTGGTGCTGAGCATGAGCAAAGCAAGGATCAGCCCATTTCCATGGAGCCTGTGCACATCCAGGGATAAATATCTCATTGCCTAGTGCAGAAGGGATGGGAACAGATGTCAGAATGGGGACCTGTGGCTGCCCTGAGCCACCGCTGAGCTATTCTGGTTTCTGTTATCTGCCTTGTAACCTCTTTGGCCAACATTTTCTCCCCTCTGTTTTTTGCACCGTTGGTCCTTCTGGTTGTTAATCTGCTCCCAAACAACCCTTGGGCATCTGCCCTTGTGCTCATAGCACAGATTTTCAGGCACATGGGAACTTGCTGCTGTGAAGGGGATTGGGATCCGGGCTGGCTGGGGCATCATGTAGGGTTATGGATTTCTCCATCCCATGGCTGGACCTGTACACCATGTTGAGAGCACTAATTCCCCATCACCTTTCTCCCCACATTGCAGATCTGCTCCAGCTTCCCTCTCCCCAGTCAAGGATTCCCTGAGCAAATAAGCATCATGGTTAATCTCCTCATCTCGCACTTATGATTACGAAACACATCGCCACGACCTGCCTTCCCTAACGCAAGTATGCATGTAAAACATGAACTGCATAATGACTGTAATATATATAATTACATCCTATTCATAATGTATAATTAATATTAAAGTAATTCTCATACAAAAAAAAATGACACAACAAGCACACGTTTTTCCTTCTGGGGAAAGTGGAGAAGACAAACATGTGAATTATGTTAGTCACAGTGTTTTACCACACTATGAAAAGATGCCAACATACAATGATTACAAGCCCAGCTCGAGAGTAAAATAGGCAGCATTTAACACTAGTGGTAATATTTATAATCCACCTGCAACAGGGAGGGACTGCGTACACAATATAGTGCTTGTTGGGAAGCAGATTATGAGCTTTTTCCAGTACAAACTACTGCAAAAATTGGCCCAGCCTTGTCTTGATGCTTCACAGGGAGTCACCAGCTTAAAACACTTTCTGCATGGCAGTAACTTGTTTTTTTCGAAGGGGAAGTGAGGGGTTTAGAGAGCTGAGCGCTGCCCAGGGCCCCTACAGCCCGTCTGGAGGTGGCTGCTCCTGGTGTTCCCTGGTTTCTTCCTCCTGGGCTCCTTCTCTTCGGTGTGACCACAGTGTGGACTTCATCCTCCCCAGCTGTTGGGGACCAGGGGCAAAGCCAAGCAAACAACCAAGAGCCAGCAGCTACAGCTGCTGGATGATGGATTTCCCTTCTCTTGGAGGCAAAGTTGCCTGACTTACCCTTTTTCCAGCTGAAATCAGGAGTCATTTTGGACTACACGCCTTTCTGGTCATGGACAGTCTACCTGCATTCCCCTGCTTAGAGAGGCAGTGAGTCATTACAGTCATTAAGGAGATCAGTGGTCAGGTATTAAGGCTGGGGGCATTTTTCTCCATTATTTAGTATTCATACTCAGAGAAGGAATGCGAGAATAGTGGCTGCTAATTACCAAACTGGGTGTTAATGGAGCACTTCGGACAGCCCATCGCAAGTGCCTTTGTGCCAAGAAGACAAGGTTACACAGCCTCACAGACTGGTTCTTTCTTGGACTGTTTCCTCAGGAGCTGTGTTTCTCTCTTCTGGTTTTCGTCAAAATCAGATTAACTTGGTGTTTCTGAGCTGATACTTTTCTGTACTGATATCTTCATATGACTACAGAAAATTCACATCTTCCTGAAAGGAATCTGAAATAGCTCCCAAATGAAGAGTCATATCCCACCCAGCATCACTGTGTGCACACTAGTTTCCCTGTAAAGAGGCTCACTCATCAGACACACTGACCATCAGCAACCACACTGCAGTGGACCTGCGACCACCCCATCTTTCAGGATGGGACTGACAGATTATCGGGATTTCTTTTGGCATAGATTAAAAAAAAAAAAGAGGTTTTCTTGTAATCCGTTTTATCCTTCTTTAGAGGGATAATTGGCCACTTGCTGTGATGCAGGTAAACACTGCATTGCAATCACTGAGTATAGAGGAGATCTTCTGGTTTCCTATGCTGGATAGCAGATAGAAAGTTTCCTTCTTATATATTCAGTCAAACTTTCTGTCTTGGAATGTGTTTCACCTTCGCTGCATAAAGTATGCAATTTACCAGACAGCAGATTCCCACACTGTGGCAGCTCTTAAATGTACAGAAACTGTGTACAGAATGTACAAGGAAAGGTACAGAAAAATGTACAGGCTGTGCTGGGAAGAAAATTACAAATTTTCAGTACTGAGTGCTGGAGAAGAAGTGATGATTCAAGGCCTGGAGTCTTTGGGGAATACCTTCCATGTAAGCAGCAATCTTCTCCCTTATTTGCAATTCACTTTTGCCAATATCATTCTCTAAAATGAGAGTGCTATTGTCCACACAAGTTCAAGAAGACATTGAGTCCCCATGGTCCTCTTAAATCCTGTTAGCCCTGTAGCTCAATGGCTGCTACAAAAAGAAAGAAGAAGAGCACGGTTCTACACCATGGATGTTTCCACCAAGAAGTCTGACTTACAGGATTAGAAACATCTCCAAAATATCCATGCAGCTGGAGACACAGGATAAATGTACTCAAGTTCATGCACATTCCAACCTAGAGCCTGTAGACCTTTCCTAAACTTACTAAGTGAGAGCAGAGTCTGGATAATAAAGAATGGCAAATGGAATTACCACTTTTCTCCTGCTCTTGCCACAGTAATTAATATCACTTTCATCTACTTTCTTCCAGCACAACAGGGGAAAAATACATGAGAGTGAAGCAATGAGGCCAGGAATCAAACTTTCTGTAGGACACATTTCTGTAGGTTTTGGTGATCAGGCTCTCCTCACCCCAATCTTACCTCCAGGGAGTCATCAGCGTTCACCATCCAGCAGTCTGTCCAGGTAGATGTTATCAAAAACCCAGCAGAAAAAAAAGCAAAAAAGCAGCCCACATACTGGAGGAAAAACCTCATGCCAGCAGGTGCTCAGCACATCCAGGAGAGCAAGAACAACAGTGTCCAGCCTTGTTCTTAAAGCTGAGGCAGAAACAGATCCTTAATGTCCCAGATCACCACCACTACCCTCTCCCAGTGACCACGAACAGCAGGACCTTCTCACTTTTGCAGATGCCATCCATTAGTGATGGCTACAGGAGCAGTGCTCACCCTCCACAGGGTCTGGAGGAGGGTGAGAGTGCCCACGGGAGCTGTCGCAGCCAATCCGTCCTGCACCGTTAAAACTCTTGTCATGCTTGACTGAAGAGAAATGGCATTGTGCAGAAGTGACATGCAGGTAACTGGAGTCCTAGACTTGCAGGGAAAGCAGGTATCATGGCATGTTTTGCCGAAGTAGGGATTAGAAAAAAGAATCAAAATTTATTCTTCAGAGCAGAAGTTTTGAGCACTGCTCATGTGCATATGAATGTTTATTCCTGCTCTTCAGTTCATGCCTTAGCAGGGAGCAACTATAAGGTGTCTTGCTGTAGATCCCAGGCCCCTTTGTTACCCTGTTGGTCTCTGATGTAGTAATGATCTTGTTCAATGCAGGAATGTCATTAGAGAGGGAAGGGAAAAGGTAGGGGTCATGGGCCTTCAGAAACAACACCAATCACCATCCCAGCTCACTCTATATTCTGCATTTGAGTAAAACAACACTTCTCATGCCCCGGGCTTCAATTTGTTCATGGCATGAGTACACCACCCATGTGGAAATCTTGAAGTTTCCAAGACAGCACCAGTCTGGAAGATTTCAGATTTTCCCTCCTTGTTTACTGTAATTGCAACCTTCCTTTCTTCCTGCAGGACTCCTCGGGTGAGCAGGGGTCACACAGGCTGCCAGAAACAGAAGGTCAGGGTCTCTATAAGGAACTTCTCGATGTCTCCTCTGACACAGTGCTAAGAAACCCATAAGGACTTCAGAGCGCCTTTCAGGAAAACCAAGGAGGAGTGTGACAAGAAATTCCTTCTACCACGAAGGTACAAATGCACATCACATCCTCAATGATCTTTATGTTTGAATGTAAAGAGAAGCAGTAACAGGCTGAAGACCTGCCTTGAGTGGGCAAATCTTCAGCACAGGGGAGAGGAGCAGATTCTTGCTCTGCTTTAAGCCCTGCTTACAGTCGCTTGCCCAAACTGACGGTGTCTGTCATCCCAGCTGTCACCTCCAGATGGAGCCAAGCGGTGCCTTTACAGAATTGCTCAAAGCTTCCTCTTCACCAGGATCTCCCTCCAAATAGTGTAGCAAGGAGAAATTCATTATTCTTACAATATATAACCTGTATAATTCCTATCATAACCTTATGAGGCGATTTTACTTCAGAGATCACAATTTTTGCCCTTGATCCCAGGTTCGTTCCATTCCTTAGAGGTCATACCATGGAATAGGTCCTCAGCACATGCTTTGGGAGACATAGTATTCTCTTAAGTGAGAATAAAATCCCAGGTCATAAAGCCAGGGCATGCAGGAGACTCTGCAGGTTTATCTTTCTGCTTTCTGTTTCCTAATTCCATTTAGAAGCTTACATGTGAGGAACTTTTCTTCTTCCTTCCTTGCCAGATGAATGTCTTCATGTGGTTTTGTGGACATGATGCTTTCTACTGAGTTTTCTGATATCCAAATGTCTGTGCCAGTCAAAGAAACCTTCATGATTTTCACCTTATGGGTTTCTGTGACAAGGATAGATTTGTATTTTTAACAGTTCTGGCCCACAAGGACATGACAATCACCACAAGTTCCATAAAGGATAATTACTTTCATTAGCCACATTTATAAAGATTGCATTTATATGAGACAGGTACTGACAATATACATCATCTTCCTATACTTGTCTTGCATTGTATTTGGTGCATAGTGAAAGTGTCTCAATACAAGCCTGACAGACACGAAAAGTGAAAATCTCCAAGGGGAAGAGGAGGACCATGGTAATAGCCAGAGAGGTGTTTTCAAGCTTTTGTTATGGGCACATCATACTCTGTTCTTCCAGTTTAGCGTATCTAATTTCTATGTATGTCAGACCAAGGAGCAAACTTCACTAAGGGATGCAGGCATCATGTGAGCTATCAGTGCAGCCTGTGCTAAGATCCATCTCTCCATAGCTCTTATGGTAGTCCTGTCAAAGTCTTGTTTATTTTCCAAATGCCCAGCAATTTGTGTTGGTGTCCCAGCTCCATCCACCTCTTTGTATTCACCTTCCCTCCAGGGCAGGGCAGGAGAGTGACCCTTCCTAGAGCAGGATGCCAGTGCTTCCCTGGCCATGAGTCACTGGGGCACAGGAAGTAGCCCCTGCCATTTGCATCTAGCTCAGGGCACAGGAGCATCCTGGCCTCAGCAGCAGCGCAGGTCAGGATCCTCCAGTTTTCCCTGGTGTAAGACTGCTCCAGAGTGTGCAACAAAATGAACATGATTTGTGATTTTTCTTGTGATGTAAAGGCAAATCCAATATCTGGTCCTTCTTTAGGTCCGTGTCTCCAAACAGTTCCACAGAATCAGATGGAGTTACTGGAAAGAATGCAATATTCTTTATTCAGTAGAAACTGGCAAGGTACATGCTTAATACTCTTTATTTAAAACAAGTCAGCATCTTCATGAAGCAAAATCTGTAGCAGTTCCCCATCATAGTCTGCTTTCCTAACTTGTGTGACAGATGTCCCCTCAGTTTCAGAAAACAGCTCTCTCAAAATAACCTCCCAAGATGTCTTTGTGTAGCCTAAAACCTGGCTGACATGACTCAGTGTAGCTTTCCACTGAATTCGTAGGCTGTACTACATATGCTAACTGTACTTTGAAAATAACAAAAGCATCGGGATATCCTAATACTTAACTGTTAGGGCTTGGCCTTGTCAGGCTCTTGCTTTGCATGGTATCTATGCCTCAAAACTTTGCCTTATCACCTTGGCTATGCATACACCCAGCTTAGACATGATGCAGTGAGTTAGTTGCATGTTACTCATTAACACAAGGTGGTCTGTGCTCTCCCCTAAAACTAAGCTATTATGTTCGAGAGAGCAACAGAAACTACTGCCAGTCTTGGGAGGATCATAGTCAGTTGTCAGCTGTCTACCTACAAAACCATTTTTGCAGCAACACCACAATGAGGTCACAGTCCCGTGAGCATGGAAGTGTTGTGTTCTCCCTTTACTTCCACGGTGTCTAATATATAATGTAGCAGAGGGCCTTGAGCAACAAGGAAGTGTTGATCCTGCACATTAATGCATGAAATACAGACCTCACTGCAAGCAGCCAAGCAGCCAGTGAGGTGACTCACGTTCAGGGCCAGGGGCTTGTCCAGCGGGCACAGTTCATGTGTCAGAGGAGATGGAAAGCTTTGGAAGGGATTTCCCTATGAGCTCTCCTGCTCCATAGTCTTGTCTGCCCAACTCTTCCCACTCCTGCCTCCTGGTTGTACCCCCTCCATTCTCCTGCTTCATATACAACCATCTGTAGCCCTTGAGTGTCTTCATCTCCATCGCAGTGCTCTTTGGACATGAGATGTATTCACACATGAATTATAGAGCAGTGTGTGTCAGCTGTAATGTATCACTTCAGCCATACTTACATTGTCACAGACCCCTGGGCTTAAGCTTGATGTTATCTCAGTAACCCACAGAAAATAGTAAGACTTCTGAGCAATCTGTGACTTTTCAAGCGGGTAATATATAGGATTAAAAGAAAAGAGGAAAGAAAAGGCACTTTCTAGAAGATAGGAACTTAAATGATTGGCAAGGAAAAACTGTGCACGTGTGTGTCTGTGTATACTACACACACAGGTATGATGTTTGCATGCACTCCTTTAAAACAGCTTTTCTAATCACTCCAACACAATAAAAGCTAAAATAAGCATTTCAACACAGTCTTTTCAGGCTCTCAAAGTACACTGCACCTTCTCTTCAGCACAATAAATTTAGTTTTATGACTGCCTATAAAATCCCACACCTGCGAAACACATATTCTCGACGATGTATTACTAACCCCATTTAGAGCTGGGGAAAACGAAGCCTTACGTAAGTGCCTTGAGAGAGCGAAGAGTCACAATCCCGCTCCTTTTTAGCACCGGGGCAGGACTCTCTGCCTGGGTGTGGCAAGATTCTTATCAGTGAAAACATGTGTGACCACTCGGGTTTCCTGAAAGCAGCCACAGAATATGCAGTGCCGTCACTACATACCAGCTCCAAGAGGCGTGTATTGGCGGGGGAGCTGGGTAGTGAATTAGACACACCTTTTCTCGGCATGTCACTGGTTCCAGTGCATAGCCCTCGTTCCCAAGCACCCCGGGGGTTGTTGATGTCCTGCTACGTCCCAGCGGCGTCATCCTCACCCAAGCGTGCGTTTCCCAGTATAAGCCTGAACTTTCCAGTGTCCTGGAAGGTGATAAAATGCAACTGAAGTACACTTGCACCACCAGAAGTCGTGCAGGAAGGGAAGGGAGAGCTCTTTCCAGAGTGCCAGAGAAATGCACAGGAAAAAAAGGTCCCTCGGTGCAAGGAGTTTGTACTGTGTCTGTGCTCTGGATGGTCCTCAGGACGTCGGCTCCCCTTAGCTGAGGGAGGCGGTACCTGCGTTTCACCCTTCAGGGCTCTCTCGGTTGAAATCCAGCCCCTCTTGTGACTCACTTCACAAGAAACATCCGTTTCCGAACTCTGTGCCCCTCGCTGCTGCTCACCAACCTGCTTATCAGAGTGATGAAAGACCCTCTAAGAGACTCATCGAGGAGGGGATAAAAGTAAATACTAAATTAAAAATGCACAGTCTGCTAACAGGATGTTTGATCTGCTATTAAAAGCCAAGGAGGACGATAGCTCGGGGAAAACAGTTGCTGCTGTGATTCACAGATCATGAGCATAGGACAGTTTTGAGACCTAGTTAGATGAGGCCAGATCAGGTTTGGGTACAGGATCTGCAAGGAGTTTCCCTGCAGATCTCTGGGGCTGTGACTCTCAAAATCAGTATCTGACCACCTGTCTGTAAACCAGGCCCTCACCATACACTCATTGTCCCCTTTCTGTTTAATGCCCAGGATCCAAACTACACTGCCCAAAGCTGATGCATAGTGACCCCCAGGTCTGCCCCCACACCGAGGTGCTGTATCCTCTGCGCACAAACTGGCTCTCTACCTCTGGAAAGAGGGAGCAGCCAACTGCAAAGACTCCTGTGAGACCACCACCTCACTTTAGCTCTCTCCCTGTGCAAGTAGGTGACAGACCAGGAATGTTTCTGCCCCTGCTGCTAAGCAAACATGAGCAGAGCCCCTCATCGTTCACATGTATTATCACTCTGCCTTCATCATAGAGGCAAGCTGTGCTGTAGGCTGGAAGACAAAACCATGGAGGAGAAGGAGGAGGAAGGAAGAGAAAGGACAGCCTAATCCTTGGTAGAATGTCTAAGGAGTGGGCAGAGCTGCAATCCCAGCCCTGGGATAGCAGATGACTCCAGTGCTTGTCTCACCCAAGGCATTTTATATAGCGAGTGTCTTCAGAGACCTGCTCTCCTCTTCTCTCTCCTGTCCTGTCCTGTCCTGTCCTGTCCTGTCCTGTCCTGTCCTCTCCCCCCACATCAGAACCTCTCTGTGCACTAAAACAGGAAAGCACAGCATGTCCTTTCCCTATTTCTCTTATACTATCCCTATTCTGCCCTGGTGGTCCTGGTTCATGTAGGGCCCAGTTTCTGTTCTTTATGAAGATGTGCTGTTCCTCATCCAAGCTCTCTCAAAGGAGATGATCCCTCCACCTTCTTCTGGCTTGTGCTTCATTTGTGCCTTTTTTTGTCAAAAACTCACTGAAGTGCTCCTGAAACACTCATCAGCAAAGCTTCTGTGTACATCGGGCGTAAGGAAGTTTTTATGAGCAGAGAGACACAGCTGTGAGAGAAACTCCCCCAACCTCTGACCTCCAGCCAGACAAATGGAGTTTTAAACTCCCTCTAGCCATTTAAATATGAGTTTGGATTGCCAGTCCTAACAATAAAGGGTACATTAGAAAGTTCAGGGGAGAAGCTCCTTCCCTCCTCCTCTGCCACACACATGCCCATGAAAAAGCTCTGCTTTCAGTACAGGTGGGTCTTTCACTTAGTAAAGGCATTTCAAGGGTTTCATTCACATGTAGACACTAGAGTAACTGGCCACATTTAAATACTTCTATAAGTGTTTAACCCTGCTCCCCAGTGAAAGATCCAGCCATGTGTGTCACAGCAGCAGATATTGAGTGCTTCAGAAATACCTAGCTCTGATTTTGGTGTCTTAAAGAGTACTGAAACATATTGAATGTCAGCACTTACAAATCCCATCCTTCTGCTTCACTGTTTCCAGAGACGACAACTTGGAAGACACTTGTACAGGGTCAACATATTTCCAACATCCAAAGACATCACAAATAGCCTAGGTCTTCCTGATCCCCAGAGAAATTCCTAGAAACAAGTGAAAGGGACTAAGTTCTGCAACCCAAAAAAGACATGAAACCTCATCTCCTAACGTTTATGTTGCCCCTAACAATCTAGAAATCTTACAAGAGGTTATGGCAGAACCTTTCGAGGAAGGACACTGGATCACTTTATCTTCCCAGCATCAGTTATCTGACATGTCATAAGGGCTTAGGAAATGCATAGAGGTTGTGGTCCAGGCACAAAAGGGTGAGACATAGCCATACCCTGGGATGAGAATCTTTGAGTAATTTTGAAAATGCTGAATACAGTTTGGGCTTTTCCTTGGCATGAAAGTTGCCCCAAAACCAGACTCACAGGTACTTGATTTTGATGGCTCACTTGCTTGGTGGTTGAGCAATGTACATTGTGGTAACTCTGTCTTCACAGAGGTAACTTTGTCTTCAGTACTGTCTGAACAGCAGTTCCTGTGGAGGACTTCAGATTTAGTCATTAGGAATTTTCTTTCCTTCATCCTTCTGTGTCTTTGTAATGTCACTCCAATGCCCTCACCTTCCTTCATGTTATTTCAGGAAGAACAACCTGAGGTTATTCCAAAGAGAAAAATTTTTCAGTGTTGATTCTGCAGGTGATCAGATTCTTGCCAGTCTCTAGAATTTCATTCCGTAACTAGGACATCAAGCTCAAAAATGAACACAGGCACCAGCCATCACCAAGTTCTTAGTGAACACTTGTGAGATTTAGGTACAAATGTGATTCTTGCTGTAACTGGTCCTGGAGGATCAGGACCAAGACCCTGGAGGCATCAGGAACATGGAGAGCAAACAAGATGGGTGGATGCCAAGGGTTAGGTCTTCACAGGGCTCATTTCCTAGAGGAGATGTTTTTCTAACTGCACTTAAAAAACTCTTCCATGGATGATATCAAGATTGTCAGGACCTTGGTGCACACCTCTCATGGCTCATGCACTGAGTATGACACTCACATACACATGGCTCTGCCTCCCTTTCAGTCAGGCTTGGATCTCACTTATTCTCATTGCCCCCCCCTCTCCTGCCCTGGGACTCTGACACCAGGAGCTGCTGTGCTCCACCTAATCCTAGTGGCATATGGTGGGGAAAGCAGCCACACTTTGTGGTTGACCCTTCCAACAAGGCACGCTCTCCACCTTGCCACTTCACTGCTCAACTTCTTCCCTAGATGCCTCATCACAGCTGTCCCATCATCTGATTAGTTTTGTATGTTTTAAAAATTAAATTTGTTAATGATATGATGTAGTGCTACCTTCTATCTACAGCATATAATAACTCCCTGATATTCCCACCATTATCTCTCTAGTACTGTAAAACTCATTGCTCCCAGTACTTTGATTGTGTCTGACTTTTGTTTTCTATCTGGCCTCTAGTACAGAATGTCCAGTGAGAGAACAATACCAAAGAAAAATTGAAAACAAAATAAATCCTGCCGTACAGGTCAAATCTCTTGGCCTTTAAGGGATGGACTTTGTGCTGTGGAATCTCTGTCAGAGCCTCCAGTATTGCTCTGGGAAACAACATGTGAGCAACCAAATGCAGGACCACCTTCATTTCTCAGCAGCTCACTGCCTTGCACAGGCAAGCCTGGTGATCTGGGAGCTGTGGGTAATAACACACAGAGAGCAGCTTTACATATGCCAAACCCATTTATTTACAGATGAGAAAGATTTCTTTTGGGGCATTCTGAGACACAGTCTTGAGCCTTGCAGTCATTTGTGGGTTGCTGATTCAGGAGAAGAGAAAAAAACAAAGGAAACAGGTGAAAAATGAGAAGCTGGGGAGCAGACTCGAGCTCTTTCAGAGCCCTCAGCAGAGGGTGTCTTGGAGGAGAAGTTAGGAGTTCAGCCAGCCGCACACAATTTCAGTGTGTTACATATAAGCACATTTTAACTACAGCCAGATGAAATCCATCATGTGAAAAATAGAATGAAATTACTCCCAAAACTGTAACTTTATTACAGACATTGGGGAAATGTGAATGTTTGAATGACTGCAAGAAGAGGGTTGATTATTAGCTTGGTTTATCTCCAGCAGATTAGGAATTCCAGGTCATGTCTGCTGACCAAACACAGAGAGGTTTATGCTGTTTCTGTCCCACAACATTTGAGAAGGACTAACTAATACATCTCATTCAAAATCATACTTTTAGAATATATTCCCTGTATGTAAGTCCTGTCGATCCCTCTAACTGATGCTGCCTGCATAAACCACGAATTTCAATACCAAAGAGGAAATCTGAGCTTTCCTCCTGGAGATGGAGATTTCAATCCAACTGTGCAGGTAAAAGCTCTGTTTTTGGTGTTGTTCACTGCTCTGTGGCTTTCGGGCAATAAGAGTCATTTGAAGGAGGTCTTCTCCAATAACATTTTTTTAACATTTTATACTAAATGGCAGCCCTGCAGTAGTGAGCAGCAGATGAAGGGTTAAGCTTCCTGTGTGCTGCTGTGCTCTGCAGCCCTGCAAGCTGTGATCTTTGGCTGCTTCAGCTGCTACAATGGTCAAACATAGCAGTCTGCCCCTCACTGCAGACTGGGCTGGACACAATTCTGACTAATCCCACGGAAGATTTGCAGCAGTTCTTAGATCCTCCTGACATCTGGGCAAATACATCTGGGCGCAGCCTGCAAAACAGTGCTTGGAGCTAAGGTTCAGCTGGGGTATTTCTCCTGGATGGATGGAGGAGTAAGTGGGAGAGAGAGAAGAAAAAGCAGCCTGCAAATAAACAAAAAAAAAATCTCTTTAAGTTTCTTGTAGACAATGTAAACCAGAGCTAAATGCATGTGGTCCCACCAGTCTGCCCTTTTACTCCAGAACCTTGGGGACATCCAATGAGACAGCAAGTCATAGGGTTCAAAAGAAACAAGATGTTATGCTTTCCTGTGAAGCACAGAGTAAATCTGTTAAACTCCTTGCTGCAGGATGGTGCAGGTGCCAGAACTTTTCAAAAACAAACAGCTGAATTTAATTAAAGTTAAAAGTACTGGCTCAGGATATATTTAGACATAGACGAGGGTGGGCTGTAACACATTTTGGGGAAGGGTCATTATGTGTTTGCATTATTTTGTGGCTCTACAAATGCCTGCTCCCAGAAATAGTAGGATGAGGTGATGTGTGGTTATTTCCATTTTCTCATCAAGTTGTAGACCTTGTGCCTTTGCTCTGAAACCAGGATAATGCAGCTATGCCTGCTCTGTACACCTACTCATACTTAAAATAACTTATAATTAGAGATAGATTTTTTTCTCCTTAATACATGAGTTTTAGCTGGGGGCCAATTTTAGGGGACATAAGGAGTCATATATAAGCCCAGGCTCCCCAAACACAGGCATTGCACAGTGAAACCTTCAAGAAATGTCCAAGAGAAGAGGAAATTAGGCTATTCACCTGAAAGTCCTGACAAGTGTTAAAGCTTGTTTTCCCCAGAAAAGGAAATAGGTATTATTTACTTTGCTGAGTACAGTGGAGAGGCTGCTCTCTGACTAACAAAACCCAAAGGAACAACATGATCAAAGTGTTAAGCATCTGGCCAGTGCAGCCACTGCTCTTGCACACAAGGACAATCTCTATGTGCAATTAGAAGAGTCTGCCTCCATGCAGACAGAAACATCCCAGTTTGATTTCAGCAACTGTCTATGCACATGCCTCTTCTCACTTGATCCTGCTTTGTAAAGGGCAAAAAATTAATATTCATATGTTTCCTTAAGAACAGGCCAATCACTAAGGACTGTCAGAAGTGGAGTACCTTTAGCCTAGAGAACACAGAGAATATTGCAACATCTTGGATAAACCCAGGTCTTTCAGCAAAGATTAATGATCTGAAGGAATGGTATTTCCCAAAGTCAGGTAGAAAAACTAGGTGAAAATAGAGTGGAAACTCTTAAGCAGAGGAGGAAAGACAGTGACTATTGAGTAAAAAGAGGGGTTATTTTGCCAATTGAAGCAGTGTAGAAAATCATACGAAGAGCAGTAATAAGATATTTCATGTCTCCAAGAAAGGAAGTTCAGAAGAGGAGAATAGATGCTCTTTGGGATACTGTAAAATTCACAGCAAATTCCAGAGTGCTGAGAACACTGATGAGTGATGAAGGGGAAAAATGGAGTTTCAGTGTTTATCTTAAATTCCTTGTGATGATTCCACAGAAATAGTTGCTGGGTTTTGAAACTTTTCATGAAAAGTGAGTAATAAGTATCAACTTCAAATTGTCCCTAAAAGCCAAAATAGAAATTGTTTGTTCATGAGGCTGGCACTCTGTGCATGAGAGGACAGTGTAAAGGTTGTTAAAGATGTTCAATTGTCAAAGAGACATGAAAAACTTGTCTTCAAACTCTCACTTCCACAAAGCAAGATGCAGGCACTGAACTTGTGTCTAGGAGGTTGTGCTGCAGTCTATGAGGACTGTGGGAGGTCTAAGAGCACATGGATGTATGTCATTATTGTCCTTCATTGTCTTTGTTGACCACTCTGTCCTCCAGTAAGACTGCCCAGTGCAGCATCCATCAGGGACAGAGAAGCAATGGGATGGGTGTACAGTCTCTTAGGAGCACAAACCTATCTCCAGGCAGGTGTAAACCATAATGCCACAGTATCCCTCACAGAATATGGTGGTCTCCAGTCTAAGTTCTCTGGCCTTGTGGAAAGGAAAGAATCTGAGGATACATAGAGCCCTACTGTGTGTCCAAGCAGTCAGACTCACACTATGGACAGATTTGGCACGAAGTGGCTCAAAGATGCCACCAGGATATACCCTAAGACCAACTTTTCCCAAGTACAGGGTGGTCATAGATTGCAGTTCTTCCAAAAGCCAGTGGTGGTCAGAGTGCTACATCATGAAGCACATGCCTGCTGCTGTATGTCCTCAAGACCACCCTTAATGTCCCTCCCAGTGCAAGAGCAACTGGATGGTTGTCACCCAGGACTCCTCCATGTACTTTCCTAGAAGGTTCAGTAGGAAGCCCCAGTCCTTCCCATACGGAACAGCTCTGTTCCCCCTCCTGACTGCTCAAAGCCTGTAGCCAAAGGATACCTGCTAAAAATGTCTTTGGAACTTGTAACCATGTCCAAAGCTGACCTTGCACTGTAGGAATCAGTGAGGAGCTGCCTATTCTGTCGGGGTGGGCGTAGCAGGAGGATCAGGAAAGCAGTGAGTCAGTTGAGCACTTTGAAGCACCTGGGAACCCTGCACATTCTTTTGCAGATGGACATTATCAGACTGATATGACTAACAGACATCAATGATCAAATCCAGACACTCCTAACTCTGTTGTCCTCAGGTTGACATGAGTTTCTGTCCTGCCTCTTCATCAGGCAAGGAATTGTTCATCAGCTCCAACAACAATCAGCACCACGCTGGTTTCTCTGTTCCCTGTATCAGAGTTGTTCATGAATATACAGAGAAATGCATCTACTTTGTTATGTCTGCACTGCCAAAAAAAAAAAACCAACTTTGCTGCTTTTTGCTTCCTCACTCCCAGAACTATAAAACTGTGGTCCATAGAGATACAGCAAAACAGCACTCCTTCAGCTCAGATTCACAGCTACTCCCTCAAAAGTGAAAAAGGGCATGACTGGAAAAGTTTGCTACCAGGTAACTAGGATGGATTTCGTCACAACGGCGCTGCTGCCCGTACACTGGGGATCGGCAGCCGCAAGTGTTTTCAGAGCAAACCAGCTTTGCTTTGTCTCTGCCCTGTGAGGCGAGATTGTAGTTGCTTTTCTCCCCCTTGACCTCTCCAGCATTGCACAGAACTGGTGAGGTAATCACGAGTCTGTTTGTTTGTCTGTTTGCAAATCTCAGGAAGCAGCTCTAGCAAAATCTCCTAAGTCATCTGAATGCAGCAAACCACGGTGTCAAAACAATGCAACCACATCTCTACCTCCAGCAGGACCTTTATCAGGAATTATCACCTGTTTATCTCAGAGTTTGGGATTACAGCAAGTCCAGACTGAGTGTCCCCTTCATCCAGCCCCTGGTGGGGGCAGGCAGCACCACCCAGCCCATGTTGTGCCTCTGAACGAGAGAGTATTTCCTGACTTTGCCTATTCTGAGTCCAGATCTGTCAATACTCAAATATTCACGTAGCAGAAAGGGAAACTACAGTAACCGGACAAACACACGCCCATGAGAGAGGACACTCCTTCCTGGTCTGTAATCCCCTAGTTCAATAAACTTTAGTAAATCACTGAATCATTTAGTAAATCACTGAAGCATTCAGAAATCGAAATTTTTCCCGGTGGTGAGAAATCTAGTAATGCAAAGGTGCACAGCACACCACCCTTATTAAAAGTTTGGATTTGTACATGGATGATGAGTGTTTGCGCAGCTGCCTCTCTGAAAACCCTTAAAAATCAGTAATCATAGTTCCCACGATTGCTGTACTGTCTCCTCTGCAGCCAGTTATTCCCACGTATGCTGCATGTCCGGGAAGCCAGGCAGCGNGGGGGCGCGGCCGCCAGGGGGCGCGCTTTGCGCGGGTTTAAGAGGCGCGCGGGGCGGCGCGCGGGCGGCAGAGCGGAGCGGCCAGTGCGCGCTCTCCGTCCCCTCGCAGCCACTGTCCCCCCGGCCCCGCGCAGACATGGCCAGCGGAGGGCTGCAGCTCCTGGGCTTCGTGATGGCCTTCCTGGGCTGGATCGGCATCATCATCAGCACCGCCATGCCCCAGTGGAAGATGGCATCCTACGCGGGGGACAACATCGTCACGGCCCAGGCGCTCTACGAGGGGCTGTGGATGTCGTGCGCCATGCAGAGCACGGGGCAGATCCAGTGCAAGGTGTACGACTCGCTGCTCAAACTGGAGGGTAAGTTGGGGCGGGGGGGATGAGGGGTGTCCGTCCCGTCGGGACTGAATGTTCCGTCGTTGGCCCGTGTCGGTCGCGTCGAAGGTCAGGTTGAAGTACTTGAACTGGGGTTGCCAGTCCTGTTTCACGTTCGATGCCCTGTCTCCGCTGTCGTTGTCTGTGTCGACCCTCCCTCCCACACCTCCCAAGTGCCTGTCGCGATGGGAGCCGCTGTTATCGGGTCTCGCAGCCCCTGTCCCGTTGCTCTGCCTTGTCCTTTCGGGGTTAAAGGACAGGGCTGGGCTCACCCATCTTTTTGGTGACTCTCCATGCTGTCGAGGGTCTGATGCCTATCCCTTGGGGTTTCTCCCTGTGGTTTTCCCCGCCGTGCTTAGGGGTGACTGCGGCGAATGTACTTCGGGGCACCTTCGGCAGTGCCGCCTCCCTGGGTGGGGAGTGGAGGAGCTCGGCGGGGCAATACCCGGGCAGGGGAGCCGGAGCCGCCCCGCAGCCCCTAGTCCGCACGCCGGCTGCCCGTCCCCACAAAAAATAAAGGTCCCGGGAGGCGAAAGATCAGATCCTCTAAGTGTGTTCGAGAAAGCGCCGAGTTTGCAAACAAAAACTTTTTGGCTGTGGTATGTTGAGTCAGGGTCGGGGCTGCCCTCGCTGGGCACGGCTGAGCGGGAGCAGAGCCCAACAGCGGGGCCGGAGTGGGCTATTCGCTTATGAGTCCTGCTTGTCTTTAAGTGTTTCGGTCTTTTGTTCTCTGGGAAAGTCACTGCTGCTCTTGTGGGGCTTGTAAGCAGAGGGCTGGCAGGTGAGCTGGCCTTCTGCCCAGGTACCACTGCCTGTAGTTTATAGGCAAACCAGTATGTCGGGGTGGCCTTTGGGTCGTTTTAAGTTGTCCTGGGTAAGCCATCTCATGCAGGCAGGAGCTGCAGTCTGGCTGGCTTGGATGTCACTTGGGGTGCTAACGCCAAGCTGGAACCCCAAGTGAGGGCTGTTTCTGGAGCGCTGGGGCAGAAAACTCACGCTGACACCCAAAAGGGTTAAAAAAAATATTCCTTTCTTAATATGCCTCGCCTCATCCTAGTCCTGGAACACCTTCATCCCTCCCTAATTAATAAAATATTAATTACCACTTTGGTCACCTTCCCTTTCCCAAAGGATTGAGCAGACAATTTCATGTAAACCGAAGCCCATGGGGATTGTCCGCGAGTCCGATTGCCACCGGCCTTTCCTGTGTGTCACGTAGTGAAGCCGAACACCCTGCGCCCCACCTTCGCGGCCAGCTCACTCGGTGCCTTCTCTTCCCTTGCCCCGAACACCCGTGGGCCCCGCACCTGGCAGAGGTGCGGTTTGCTCCCGTCGGGAGTGCTGCGCACACACTTGGCCCGCACTCGCAGGGTGCGGGGTTGTGGCTGATCGGGGCAGGGCTGAGCACAGTCCTGAGTGCTCTGAGTAGTAATTATGTGTAAGCTCAGCTTCAAGCCTCTTATCTCTCGCGGGGGGTGGGGGGCAAAGGTGCCAGCGGGGCTGAGGAATCTCCGTCCACCCCCTGAATGAGTTGTGAAAGGTAACCTTGCCTCGGGGGCTGTGTACAGCCCATTGTGCTGTAAATGAGACCTGCCTGCGGAATCATCTGTGGAGCCCGCCTTGAACAGACTCCCAAAAAACTGCCCTAGGCCCTCCAGACCTGGCCATTCATGGCTGAGCGCCGAAACCAGCTGCTCTCCGCACCTTTGTCCAGCGAACAATACGGGCTTTTCTCTTCCAGGGCTACGGGGGAGGGAGGTGCCTGGGACCGAGACTGAGCTCGTAGTGCGTGTGCCGCCTCTTGTGTTCTTGGAGAGCCCCTGGTCCTGCAGGGGACAGCATGCTTGCAAATTCCTAAGGAACAGGGAGATCGCAGAGGGTGTTATGCTCACAGGAAAAATCAGTGATGGCTGGTGAAAAGGCTTCTCGTTTTTTCGTTCCCTCAGCTTGTTTAGGTTGTGCCTTTCCCACTTGAAAGAGGATCATGCCCGGGGACATACACATAACCTACCGTTTTTCCTCCTGGTGTTCCTTCAAGGTCTTACAGCCACATAGGCTTGGGCAGGGACCAGCAGTGTTGGTTTGAGTGGAGATGCAAAGAAAGAAACCAAAACTATCTATACCCAATTCAACAGCCACACCCCGGGACAGGTGCAGTGGAGAGCTCCCTTACTGCATTCATCTATCACCTGGTGAAGGTGGTACAGGTGTGTGAGTAGAACTTCTGCCTGGCCATGCTTTCCTGTCACATGTCCACAGTGTTCCGAGTCACAGGTCGGAGCTTCATGCACTGATGGGAGAGGCTCAGATCTGTAATTACTTTGTCCCTATAGAACAAACCTGAAACTTCTCACACCTGCAGTAACTCTTGCTTGTGTTGGAAGACTTTGCTAGCAAGCTTTTGGCTATCTGGTAGCTGTTGCCATTCCTCTGGATTTGTCAGTGTTTGGCTGCTTGAACCAATGTTGCATGGCAGAGATGGAGTTGGCACAACCTGATAAGCACCATTAGTAAAGTGAGGGGCCTCCAGCTTCCCGTGTGGGCACACTGCTGGAGTGAACCCATGTTGGCACTTCTCCCACAGCTGTGTTCAGCTGAGGGCTTATGTCAGTGCTCCTATTCAGGCAATAGAAAGGCTGCGTTTTGCTGGCTTACATGAAAAGCAGTGCGTGGCCACACGCAGTCATAGAGGCAACAAATGCCACCTTTGCAACTAGGCTTTGTTGCACAGCCTCAGCATTGTTCTTGTGGCCCTCCAGCATGGTCCATGGAGCTTAGCTTGGCTTTGTGCTCCTCGGGGTCTCCGCGGGCTGGTCTCAGACTGGAGATTGTAGGGCTCCTGGTACCTGTCTCAGTTTTCAACCCCACCTAACCACATTCTCCTGTTCAGGGCAGAAATTGTTCTGGTTCCTGTCTAGGCTGTTTTAGGTGTAGATATTCATCGCCCTGTTTGGTTTTTCTGGGAGAGGTTCTGTGCTTGAGACAAGCTGAGACTCATCTATCACTTCATCACCAAACCTAGTACATCCACAATGAGCCTTTGTGCCCTAGCCCAGAAAATAAACAAGGGTTTGAATGCCCTCTGGGTCAAGCAGCATCGCTGAAATGTGAAATCTTCCCTCCTACACCTTTACCACCCTGGCTCAGCCTGTTCCAGGAGCTGGAGAAGAGAATGGGTGGGGGGGAAGGAAGGGTTCATGCTCAGGTTACTGCTGCTCAGTTCTCATGGTGGGGGTGTTGGGAGGGTGGCCCAGGGAGGGACAAAGCATGAGGGACATGTGTCCAATTCTCCATCTTTATATCTAGAGTAAGCAAGTAGAACCTGCTGGTATCTGTGCTTTCATGTGGGTTAAGGGTTAATTTGCTACTGTGTTTCTCAATCCCTGTTCCTTCCTCATGAAAAATCATGATTGAGTGATAAAACAGTCTCAGTTGTGCTGGCTTTGTGAAGGTAGAGGGTTACTTGGAATGCCACCGAGGCTGTTCCTGCGCGCCCTGGTGCCTCTGTGAGAGGGGATGGGAGTCTGTTGCAATACACTGGCTTTATTGCTCTACAAGCAGCTTCTAAGGAGCTTTAGTAGCCGGTGTTACTATGTGTTACTAAATCTCTTGGTGAGGGAATTTCCAGGGTTCGTGGGAAAACAGGCTGCCCAGGTCTCCTTTGACCAGGAATCTGGAAATGGTGGTACCATGTACTGCTTGTCTTAACACCAGCCGTTCTCTGTTAGTGAGTGCAGGAGGACATTGAACCTTAGTTGCTTTCGGGTAAGCAGAGTACAAGGCCACTGTCACCTACTGAACTTGCTTCTTTTGCACTGGACATGCAGTGAGAATTTCCAAGCCTTCCCATTTTGTCAAGAAACGTGATCCAGAGTTCCTGTGTTGCTTTCTTTCCTCTATACGGTGTTCTAGACTTGTGGGGGAGGTGCTTTGAAAATGTCCAGACTGGAATATCTGATGGTGATGGGTATGTAGGGTGGATCTTGCAAGATCTGGTAAGGGAGCTGAAGCCTCCAAGCCATTAGCAGCTTTTGGGTGCAGCAAAAATGACGGCAAAGTGTGAAAGATGTTTGCTGGCCACCTCTGAAGCTGTTACTGCTTGCTCAGATCACAAAACTCTCGTGTGCTGTCAGGGCAGACCAGTAGGATCTCAGATCCCACTCCTTCCAGGGATCCAGCTTTCATGAACCCCGGTGGAAAGGCTCTGTATTTTGCTGTGACTTCTCGTGGAGGTGGATGGTGTAATATGCTTTCTACACTGCAGGGATGATTGTGGGGATCTTCTCTTGCAGAGATTAGAGGGAGCTGCATGGTATCTGTTTCACCTGTTTCTGTCATCAGTCGGTTGCACGGAGGCCCATGGAAAGGGAAGGAAAAGTCCATATTTTAAATATAAGCAAGGCAGTCAATGAACCTACATATCAGAGAACAATCTACACACAATGCTATTACAGCAATTTTGCATTACAAACAAGCATTACAAAAATCCCATGGCACTTTTCCAACAGCTTTTTTCTGTTTATGTTACAAACAGATTAAATAAGGAAATGTGATTATAGAAAAAAACCCTCAAACATCTTCAGGTGAACTACTTTTGAAGTATTTTTTTATAACTAAGTAGCTAACAGCAATTACTTCTGTGTCAGTTAATGATAGTTCTGGGAAGGAAACAGTCTTGTGTAGGTTTTAGATAAACTGCATGAGGCAATTTGTGTCCAAACCCACTAAAAATAAGTCAGAACTGCTTGTTGGCATGTTTCTAAAACAAGTGGGTTTATTATGCGAAAGAGGTGTGAGCTGCAGCAGCATAGTTGTAAACTTAAGTGGTATTTTATGCCTTGCAAAATACACATTTGTTATTAACTTTCATCCCTTGTTTTAAACCTCTGTTCTTCAGTACTTGCTGTTTTTTGCTACAGGCTTTTCAGGCTATGTCTCTCATTACTAACCAGCAATAAGAAGGCTTGGTTCTGAGTCAGTACTGGTTTATATTGACAAAATAATGTTACCATCTGACAGCTGTTGTTGGGTGCCAGGCCATTTTGTCTCACCTTATACAGGACTTTTTTCCTCAAGGGCTCCTGAGACTGCCTGGGCTTTCCTGTTGGTGAGACAGTTGCAGCAGCAAGGAGTGTGGGGGAATCATGTTTTCTCTCTAATATGGTTCAAGTTATAAAGTTAAATTGCTGTGGAGTACTTCAACTTGCTGTTGGTAGCCAGTCCTGTTTAGCAGGTCAAGACAATATTATACCTGTATAATTTTGGATTTTTAAAGCAGCTGGAAAGGCCCGTGTGAAGAACAGAACTATTATTAAACTAGCTTTCCCAGCCTCTGGATGTGCAGCTTCTATTGGCAACATGGCTGTTAATGTGTAGTTAATAACTAGTAGCTTGTATGATGATTAACTGTGGTCAATGCACTGCACACATTGCAAAAGTGGTAGGAGGACAAAAACGCTGCCTCCCAGCCTGAGCTATGAGCACAGGGCAGGCGGGTGGAGGATGGTTGGCTAATTCAGCCATGTCACATTACAACTTCTTGGGATAAAGGAACAGTATGTTCTGCAAATGCTCCAACCTTTTCTTCTGCCCTCCTATGCCGAGGAACCACACATGGTGAGGGCACCAGAAGTCCCCCCCGGACCTGCTGAGAGCAGGCAGCCCTAGGAAATGCTCACAATGGTGTATTTTGTTCAGCTGCTTCTGTAAAGCTGTTGTGCTGTGCCATGCATCCAGTTAATACTTATACATCTTGAGACTGTAGCAGTTTTCATAGCTAGATTTTCAGAGGTCATAGAAACTTCTTCCAGCGTTTTCCTATGCTTGTCCCTTAGCATAGTGTTTGAAGGTGAGAGGTTTTTTTCTCAGCCTTAAAACTAGTTTTCTAGTTTTTAGAAAATAGGATTGCCTATTTTCAGCTTCATGAAGAACTCTTTCAAAACCCTCTTCTATAAAATAATTTCTTCTGCAGCAAGACTGTAGTCTTGATAAACTTTATAAAACAGGTTTGGGACCTCTGCAGGTATTCAGCCATTGGCCTCTTCAGGCTTCATTGGCTGCTTTAGGGCACAATTTAGCTTTAAATGTATGGTACCTGAATTGGTTGCCTGGGTGGTAACTCAGCTGAAGTCTGAACATTGGCATTACTTTTGTAAGATAGAAATTACTTTTGGAGTGTAATCTCTGACGTAGGAGATAAATCAATTAAAAACGAGTTTGGATACTGCTGTGATGATTTATGCTAAAGTGACAAATGGCTTTATTAATGGGTTTCTGCAATCAGTGCAGCAGATTGGTTTTGAATAACACCTGGGTGGTGTGGAGGTGTCGCCTTCTTTGAAGAAAACAGATGACTTAGCCAAGCTGATTGAGGGATTTTTCCCAAGAAAGCCGAGACACATCTTAGGAAAATGTCACTTGCTATTGCTCCAAATATTGTGGTTTTGTCTTGCTTGTAACTGCTTCAGAATCTATTTACAACAATAAGGTGGTGTGTGAAGGGGCAGATTAAGAACTGTATTAAAGCAGAACTGGAATCTGATGGCCTGGTTGTTGGAGTGGATCACAAGAATTGTCCTGCACAAGCAGTGCAGTAGGGCAAAGCCTGGCTAAGGAGCTGCAGAGACTGTGGGGCTTTGTCCTCCTCCTGGCCAGTGTCAGCTCTGAGTCTGAGTCAACTCCTGACTGAGTTTCAGGTTGAGGCAAAGAGCCCATTATTGTAGCCAGGACTCAGATGGGTTCACCGTACCAGTGTTGACTGAGTGTGCAGGTGCTCTTTTATAGGCTTAAGTCGTGCAATTGTCCAAGCCTAAAATGCTTTGCAGAGCTTTAGTGTGATGCAATCAGGTGTGTCTTGAGGGGCGAGTTTCAGACTTGGGAACAAATTCTGGTGATACTTTGCTAGCATTTGTGTGACTGCTAGATAACGTGAGTCAGGGGACACTTGTGCCTTGGTTACAGCATGCTCCTGGGAGCTTATTCCTTTTATTAACCAGACCTGTTTGTTCCCAGACTTTACAGGGCTGTATATTAACATCCATGGTGTTCAAACAAACCTGATTCGCTAGACAGTAAAGCTCAGGCTCTTATTTCTCTGCTAGTCAGGTGTTTTGTCACCTGAGAATTTTTTAGTAATGACTTAATTTATATCATTCTTTTTCCTTCTGGTATCAAGAAAATCTGAGTTCAGTAGCTCACATTCATAGGATTAGTGTCTATACCTTCAGATGGGTCCATATAAAACCAAATCTTGGATAAAGTACGTCAAGTCTGTCTGCTGAGAACTTAGGCAAATTCAACACCTGCCTATGGCAGACATCACCCCGTGTTCCAACTCTTCAAAAGCACAAGATGCTCTTAAAGCATTTTAATATCTTTGAGTCAATTAAGCTAAATATTTTAGGTAGAGAAGGAAACAATCTATTTTTTAATTGGCTGTGAAAATCCTTTTTCTGTTGCAATTTTTGTACCCTCTGAGGTTCAAACTGAGAATTTAGCATTAAAAAAATCTAAATGTACTTAGTTACTTGTACAAAAGAGAGGTTTTGAAAGTGTTGAGCAGTAAAGGGGCCTTGCTGTCTGCTGTGGGACTATTCATATGTATAGCACTATTCATATTAAAACATCTGCTTAAGTGCTTTGTCAAGGTACTACCTAAATCTGAATAGTTCTTTTGATAAACAGATATGTCCTTCCAATTGGGATTCAAATGATCAAGGAAGAAAAGATGTCTGAGGGCTATTCCCAGGTCATTTCCTGCCAAAAAGGCTGCATGGCCTTGTTTACCATGCATTTTAGAAGAGGCTGAGAGTTCTCTGATCCTGATGGATAGCAGTCTTGAGACTAAAGCTAAAAAGGCATGTCTTGCTTGGATGTATCTTGTGTAACACGGAGCAGGACTATTTTGACACCTGATTACTGACCCTGGTAATTTGAATTTCTATTTGTATCTTGACTTTTCTTTGTGGTAACCCAAATCCCAATGTCTTCTAGGCAGTCTCCAGGCCACAAGGGCTTTGATGGTGGCTGCAATACTCCTGGGGCTCGTTGGTATGTTTGTTGCTGTGACTGGTATGAAATGCATGAAGTGCATGGAAGATGACCAGGTAAAGAAGATGAGGATGGCTGTCTTTGGTGGGGTGATCTTCATCATTTCAGGTTGGTAACATACAGTTGTGTTTAGTGTTAAATGTGCTATTTCCTAGATGTCATTTATCCTCTATAAGACATGGGAGGGCTTGCTGTGTTTCTCCAAGAGCATTTCGGTCTGGGAACTACTTATTAGACTTTGGCACAGTCACTTGGTCTACCTGAGGCATCAAATGGGTCTTTTGATGCTGGTGTTGCACTCTCCATATGGACTTCATGCCTTCCATGTCTGTTAACAGAGCTGTTTTTGACCCTGCCTCAGTGAAAGGCTGTCAGCAGTCCTGATTTTGGTGCAATGTAACTGTGGGTGACTTCAAGTCTTTTAACTTCTCTCTCAACCAGCACTAACTGAAACAGCTCGAAATTTCCCAGGGTAGCAGCAGCTCAGCATTATTCTAGATGTTGTTTCTGCTGGATGTGTATTTTTGTAGTGATTTTGTTGATTTTTTTTTTCTTAAGACATGACATTGTGTTCTCTTTATTGCAGGTCTGGCAGCACTGGTGGCCACATCATGGTATGGCAACAGAGTGGCTCGGGCCTTTTATGACCCTTTCACCCCCGTCAACACGAGGTACTGACCCATTTGTTATAACACACTATAGTTTAGTGTGACATGCTCACAGGGCTTAGTTTTGAATAGCAGTAGCTCAAAACAAAGAAGGGAACTTTCTCAACTATCTGGGTTGACTTTAAACCATGCAGAAAGAGTTGGAGCCAGACCTCATTATCCATGTGGCTCTTAGGTCTTGGCTTTCTGTTAAGGCAGCATCACTGCCAGAGACCTAACCGGTGTGACTTCTATGATTTTCTTTCACTACATGCTGGTTTGCACAGAGCTTGGCCTGCAGCACATACCCTGTGCACTTGTAACTGTGTGGGATTACTGAAAATACAAGACGAATCCAATGTGAAGTTCTGGGCTGTGAGGGTTAACAAGGTCTCAGATTGTTCCAGACTGCTGCCTTGCAGGAAGCCATGTCCATCCCAGTTTCTGTTTCTTTCTGCTTTGTGTGAACATTAGTTATTATAAGTAATACCTCTGGACTTACAGTATTGCTCACTTTCTCCCTTTTTTCTCTCCTAGATTTGAGTTTGGGTCAGCTCTCTTCATTGGCTGGGCAGCTGCATCTCTGGCCATTCTGGGGGGATCCTTCCTCTGCTGCTCCTGTCCACGGAGAGAAACTTCGTATCCACCCACCCGAGGCTACCCAAAAAATGCCTCCTCCACAGGGAAGGATTACGTATAATGAAACAAAGAAGAGAAACCACCAGCACTGGTAGTGAAAGCATTTTGGAGAGGACACTACAATGCCACTGTCCTGAGCAGAGTCCAGGCTCTAGGTTCTGCCTTCCTCTTCTCCCAAAAATGTGTATATTTTTGTAATCCTCTTTGCTACTGGACATAACTTCTCCTTTCTCTCCCAGCCCATGGAGGAAGGCTAGCCTAGGTTCATAGGTATTGCCACTGGAAAGATGAAACCTCCAAGCTTGGGTTAAGTTTAGTATTTGGGAGTAAAAGGGAAAATGATATTGTTTTTATAGATGGATGTTGGTGCTTTTTTTAGTGTGTTTTTTTTTTTTTAATATAGATGGTAACAATTCAGTCCCATATCCCATTAAGTTAGAGCCCAGGGTGGTGTGTGTAGAAGTTAAAGAAATATGCATTATATATAAAATGATGAAACCAATAGCTTAAGGGGAAACATAATTTTGGGGAAAAGACTTTACATGTAGGAATGTTTGAAGATATATAAAATACTCTTGTACTGTCTTATTGGCATCATCTTCAGCACAGCACCCTTTTCTCTGTGCAGACAAAAGGTCAGACACAATTAAATTGTGATGACTTTTATGGAAATCCATACTGTCTGGGCACATGCTGTTGGCCAATGGAAGATGTGGTATAAGGTAGTGACTACAGAAGTTATCAGACTCCCAAAGCAGCTGCAAAGTTTCCCTGGTGCCAGGGAAGAGCTTAAGAATGACTGCCTTCTGTTTTCACTGTGTGTCTCTGGTGGGGTTGTGGCTGTTCCTTAGACACTGAATGCTGCCAGTGATTTTCTTGATGTTCCCACCCTGGTAGCTGAGCTTGAAGCTTTAAACACTGGTATGTGTTACAGGTCACCTTTTAACACTCTCCTCTTTCTCTGAGTCTTTCTGATTTGGGTTTAGTTTACCAATCTCTGTTGGCCTTATGCAGCTAGTTGTGTTAAACCAAACTGAATGTACTGCCACTCCCTGATGTTTCCCCAAGGATACCTCACACACTACCATTCCATCCTGTCTAATTCTTGTAAACACTTTCAGTGATTATATGAAGGCAAATTCTAAGAAAACTGATCCAAAGGTTATAGCATTTGCTTGTTATCCAAGCTCACCAAAGAGGAAGAAACAAACATTTTAACAATAACACCATCCTTGCATATTGAGTCATTTCCAAAAAAAAAAGGTAATAATGCAGTTCATCAAATGTTCCCACCTCCACCCCTGAAACATCTATTCAGTCACTTGGGTTAACTAACCCTGGGAGTTAAGTCTTTTAATTCCTAGAAGGATGATATCACTTCTCTAAAGCTCAACCTTTTTTTTACAGAAGGAATCTGGTTGCTTCTGACTATAGGCTTTATAATTGTGTATGTGTTCAGAGGCATCAGATCTCTTCATTTCCTTCTGTAGACAAGAAGACCCTCTGGCTGAGCTATGCCACCACCATGGCATTGGTGGTTTGTGCAAGCCTTGTACCTCTGTTTTACCTGACTCCTGCAGCATAAAGTTACTAAAAGAAAACAACCAGAGCATTGACTTCAGGCTTGAGCTGATAGTGGCCTGTACTTGGAGCTAGGTCACGAGGCTTCCAGTTCTCCATGAGGATATGCCTGTGCACAATAGCTGCCTCATGAGACCTCTTGGAGAAGATGGCAGCTTAGGTCATGTTAAAAAGCTACTGAAGTCTGTGCTTTTGTATTTGCATTAACCCTGAGCCAGGGAGCAGAAGCTTGTATTGGGAACTTGTATAAAGTGTTTAAACAATTTCAATAAATGGACTTTTTTAAGGAATGTCAGACTATTATTTCTTGTTTTTGAGCAGAACTTGGACGGTGTGCATGCAACACCAGAGTGGGGCTTGGGTTTTGGGGAGCCTGCCTGCCAGAATGGAACTTGTTTAGTTGTGTGTATCTACAGCAGACATAGGTGGGGACAGATCTTCTGCAGTGAGTCAGGCAGTTGTGGCCTCTGGCAGAAACTCACCCAGTAATTGCTACGATTGCAGCCCAGGAACCAGAAGGTCTGCTCCTTGGCAAGGCAGGCTGCACACTGGGTGGAGCAGGAAGGGGCAGGGGGCAGGCAGATGGCTCCCTCACAGGGGAGTGGGAGCTGCAGGAATGTGGAAGGGATGGGGTGTGGAGCCAAGGTGCTCCTGTGTTTCAGCAGAATTGTGTTTTCTGTAGTTTTATCTAGGGTAGGGTATGTGCAGGCTGTGGCTATACCTGGATGAGATGCAAGAGACCAGCTGATCCATATGTCTTCTAAGCTCTTACATGCACTTCCTTGACATTTCTAGGTTAACGATAGTGAAGAGATGGGCTGTGGAAGGATCCATCTCACTGTAAAGCCCCTTAGGGAGTGTACTGGGTTTTTCCTACTTGGGACAACATGACCAGCAAGGTGCACCTTTTTTTTGCAGGCCAGGTAGAGAATGGTTCCTGTTGGGTATGGTTTCTTCTAACCTGCTCTGATGCCTCCCTCGGGTAGCAAGGTTCTATGCCCCTGCTTCTACCTGCCCTGGAAACCTTTTTTACTTTCACCAAGGCTCTTGTGTTCATCCCTTTCACATTTTTAAGTTCTTGTGATGAGAGCCAAACTTTATTTAAAACATTTTCTTAAGCTTAGTCAAAGAGCTGCCTCCTCTAGCCACTCACTCTCCAAGGGCTGTTTGCTTTTGTAATTACAAACAAAAGAATAAAGCTAATTAGGCCTTGTAAAGCTGGCAGAGCAAAACAGCCAGGCATGTGGCTGGCTGAGTGAGCTTGCAGTGCCTGGAGCAGGCTGGTTGCCTGGCATAGTTTGGGGTCTATGGTCATTTTTATTCTAGCCTGTCAATTAGTCAAGGATTTCCATTGAGATTAATTTTTTCCCATATTTTTGTGCTTGCTCCCTCTCCAAGGACTTTTGCAAGTTCTAATCTGAGTTTTTCTGGACTGAAGAGAGGAAAGCAATCCCACCTATAAAATGGTCAGTAGGACTTCTCAGCAGCTGGCAAAAATAGGCCACTGCAGGAGATGCAGACCTGCATATGAGACTGGCACAGAGGAAGAAGCAAGTGGCCACCTTATTTGTTTGCTTCCTATACTTTTAATGTGCCAATTCACAGCCAAACTTTCATTTCTCCTCCCCTTTCCTGCAGGATCGTGCAATTTTACTTGGCTGTGTTTTCTACAGCCCTTTGGTCATCTGTGCTGTAGGTTTCATAGAAAAGAAGTTGCACGGGTTGAAAGTTGGGGGAGAATTTCTTGCTAGATTTCAGTCCTTTCACGTGACTGACATTCCTGCAACAAAATAATGGCATTTGTTTTTGCAACAATGGAAACTTTGACTGTTTCTTGGCATCTTCTATGCCATATTTATTATTCATATGGTGCCAAAGCTCTGTATACTATGCAAGGAACGTCACTGTCAGTGGGAATTGCATGCTCGTTTATATTGCCTAGATATTTCAAAGGAGTAAGAGAGTTCAAGATATTTTTGGAATAGCATCACTTGTTGGCTTTCTTGGCTTCTCCAAGTCAATTTTGAGAAATCATCCATGCTAATGCATTTATCAGATTCTGATTTGCACATGATCATCTTGTAATAAATTTGGCTTTGTTTTTAATTCTGCTCTGAACACATGGATAAGAGTATTAAAGCACTGAAAACTGACAATTAAGATCTCAGAAATAACCAAGAGACCTAGTGACAGCCGATAACAAGTGTTTGTGAAATACAGGATCTAATACAGGATCAGAATCTTTTTAATATTAGGCAGAAGCAGAAATAATGTCATTACCGAGGGAAAGAAGTTAATGCATGACTTCAGTTTAAGAGCAAACCCCAGAAATGGCAGTAACTTTCTCAAGTTGCTCAAAAGTAGCAGATTTACAAATCTAGATGAGTAACCAGACCGCAAGAGCTCAAGCCTTTGTCCTGAGGATGGAGACATGAAATAACTCTGGGGTGACCAGTAAAGTGACAGTGATATAAAACTGTCTCAGTGTTTTCACAAAGGACAGCTGAAAGATGTCAATGGTAGCAGAATCTTCCAAAGTCTTAGGCCTCGGTCTACCTGTAAAGTTATTCTGCAGTCAGCTCTTTGCACAGCATCAGGGCTGCAGTCAAATCATGCAACGGTCTGGGTTGGAAAGAACTTTTAAAGGTTACCTAGTCCACATTCCTTGCTATGAGCAGGGACATTTTCAGTAAATCTTGCAATGTCAGATCTGGCAAGTGGCCAGAGTCCTACCAGCTTGTGTGCGTGCCATCAGGATTACACTCCCAGGATATTTGCCCACCACTTTAGCACCTACCAACTGTCAGAGGAGGTGGCTATGTTATGCAGAGCAGAGATGTGCAGGTGAGCCACAGATCTTAACAACCATGTACTTCAGCTAGCCTTTTGAATCCAACTGGGCAACTGATCTGGCCAAACTGGCCCTTTGTTTGCAACACAAAAAGTATTGCAAGGATTCCTCCCTATCCCCTTCATTAGATTCTTCATTCCTGCACTCCCACTGCTTCTTCAATTTGCCTTGTTGCTGTTTCCCTGCTTCTAGAAGTTCAGCCTGTGACAGGGAGCTTGCTCTTCTATAGCATGTTGCTTTTGACCCTTCTTGCAGCTCCTGGAGTTCTGCACTCTGGCATCTGCATCACTGAGCAGAAAGGGAAAAACACTCCTTTGTTGAGCCTCATGTGCTTGATTGGAAAATATCCCAACTCCTACAGCTTTTCCAGAAAAGCCCTGCCTGGATTCCTAGCATACTGCGTCAGGAACTTGGTGTTTTTAGGGTCTGTATTTCCTACAGACACCTGGTGCGGAGAACAGGAGCCTCTGGCTCTGGAGGCTGTGAGTGCTTCTATTTTGCTGCTGCAGGATCTGTAAGCCGCTGTCAGCTGGTGGGTCCTGCCCCCTCTGAGGAAGGACTTTTTGAAAAGCGTTTGCATCACTAGCCAGATCTATCTGACCATATCAGGCTATTCCTGACCAGTACAGCTAGGCTGGTGGTGGCACATTGCACAAATACCCATTCTTACCATGATATTTTTGTACTTCACTTGTCACAAAGACCTGCAAAAACTCTTATCCAGGAAGGTGAAGGATGCAACTGACATGAAAAACTGCATTTTCACTTCAGGGCAGAGAACAAAACCTCTCATCACAGTTAAGAACCTCTACATGTTGTCAGCAACAATCCTCAGGATTGAGGGGTACAAAGGTACCTTTTGCCATTGTCCTATAGTTTGCAAGTGACTTTTAATTAAAAAAAAAAAAGGACAAAAGGACAAAGTGAGAAAGACTCCAGCAGGAGGCAGGGAGGAAAGAATAACATGAACACGCTAGTGCCAAGCTAGTGCCTACTTCCCAGGCTCCTAGGAAAGACCTAGCTATGTAAAAGCTGATCAGTGGTTCTCCCCTGCCAAAGATTCACCTCCCACAGCAGACAAGGGCTTTGCATTTTAATTTGGGAGCCACACAGCAAGGTTCAGCAGGTGGGTGGCGTGGGATGCTGGTACTTCCAGCCCAGCACTCCTGGCTGCCTTCAGAGCCAGCTGCACCAGCAGGACAGCAGCAGGGGAGATTGAAAACAAGCTCAGCCAAGGGAAAAAAAAAGCAAGAAATAGCATTCTTATTACAAGGTAAACAGTATTAACTCCATCTTGGGGGAGTAAAAACATCATGGCAGTGATCAGCTTTTCAGCCCACAAGCCCTGGAAGGGCGGTGGAACGCGCTCCACCCTCCCCTTGTGCAACACTCCCTGCAGCAGCAGCTGTAAATAATCATTTACCTGTGTCTGCTCCTCTTTTGCTGCTTTTTTTAGGGCCTTTCTTCTTACGTGCAGTTCTGGAAGGGACTGCCCTGAGGTGTGCATAGCAGAGCCTCAGCCTTGGAGCTGGCAGAGCTCTGCCACACGCAACCGGAGCTCGAAGTCCTGGGTTACTCCTGCGAGCAGAGCTGCCAGCTGCAGTAAGGGGGATGGGAGAGTGTGGGCTGCATTTGTTGTTTTTCCAGGGAAAAGACCTCAACGGTTCATTTTAATTATTGTTTTTCCCAGGCCCACAATAATATTTCTCCATGCTGTATTCTCTAGAAAAGGTCTGGTAAAAACACATTGGTTAAAACCCATCTGTCAGAGAGCCAGGTCTGCTTGTTTACCTGACTTCATGATTTCAACACAGGTGCTCAGAAACTGGAGACAGAAAGGGGAAACCAGGCTCTTCTTTGGTGCCTTTTTTTTTCTCCCCGGAGAGTAAAAGTGGCCCACAACTGACCCAGACCTACATGTAGTTGCTTTTGTGGAGGTTTACTAGTCATTGTCATATTGTTACATGACAAAAGTATGTGTGGGAGCATGAGCAGAAATGTGAGTATGCCCAAGCAACCCTGTGCACAGAGACAGCGAGACAGGAGTAATGAAACCCTCAGCCACCACCTTCTTTAAGGGAGGGATGTGGCCTTGGCCCAGCAAGCAGAGTCTGCACAAGAGGGAGTCTAATTTACAGTGCCCTGTAATTTGCTGATGCCGTAATATGTTTAGCTTGGGGAAAAGGCTCTGTTGATGTTAATGTGCTCACTCACATTGGAGCTGTGGTATGTCCCATCGACATAAAAAACAACAGTACATGGGGCTGTGGCTGGACCATCCTTGAGAAAATAACGGGCAGTAGCTCAGCTGGTGCTGAGCTGTTGGGGCTTTCATGAGGTGAGAGCAGCCCTTTTAATCCTCCAGAGTCAGGTAGGATGTGATAGCCTGGTATCTGCTGCAGAGACATTCACTCTTCGTTAAGAACTACTGCCTAGGTTAATTAGACTTAAAGTGTTAGGACTGGATCAAGCAGTACTTCCCTAAAGCTTTTGAACTGGCCCCAAATCAGTTACAGTGTCAGAAAACTTAGCTCCATTTCTACAAACTTTCTTCTAACTGCTGCTTTTTGAGTCCAGGACACGATGGTGAGGATATTGTTGTTAGTACCAACGACCACAGCAGAAATACCACAAATGATCTCAAGAGACAGACTGTGTTGCCAGAGTGATACTGGACAGACAGACTTGCACTGAATGCAAATAATTACTGCTCTGTGATCTGGTCCTGCTTTGGGATGCAACATTGTCATGGCTCAAACACGCCTCTCTGTTTGCCTAGTAGATTTGTTATTAATTATTGCTTGCACCTCTGCAGCTCTTGAGCTTATGGGACTGCTCCAGGCTGTTTCAGGGTAAGTCTGCAGAACAAAGCCCTGTAGATAGAGAAAATGCTTGTTTGAAATTCAAGCTAACTCCAGAGCAAGTATTTCTCTCCACAGGCTTACATGGCTCTTTACACCAAAATCCTTCATCATCCTCAGAGCAGGCTGGTGAGTTAAGACAGTGTGTTTGTTCACTCCGCTTACAGATAGGTAGCAGGCAGACTATAGCCCTGAATCTTAGATGCCTGAAACTGAGGGAAGTGTCAACAAGTCCAAGAGGCTCTGGAATTGGATTTCCTGTCATCTGTGCTGGTGCTTCTCCTCCTCCACAAATCCACTGCACGTTCAGGAAGCTCTCTGTGTGTTGGTGTGGGGCTGACCAGATGTGATTAGTTATTTACTCTGGCTGCAGGCACAGGATAAAGATGGACCACTTTTCCACTAAGATGCCCTGGAAAGCGAGAGGTGTCTCTTGGTCCACCCTTGCCAGCCACGTGTTCTTGACTCCTTCTTTTTGCCATCTTTGGAACACATTGAACTGAGCAAATAGTTCTCTGCTGGGTTTGTCAGTGAGTGGTCAGGCCAGCAGAAGGCAGGGAGCAGGGCCTTTAGCTCAGAGGCAGGGAGAAAAGTGAAACAGTGAGGGTAGGATCATGCTTTTGGCACTGGCAAGACAAGGGAGGCCATGAAAGCTTCCAGGCTTTCTTCAGAAACCCTCAGAAATTGGAACATAAGAGTCTGCCTGGTTTTTCAAAGAAATGAACAAATTTTCCTTGCAACACATCTAATTCTGCTGAAGGCATGGGTTAGTCCTTATGCAGAGCAGCTCTTATCACTGCAAGGCAACATTTTAATAGGAATTTCCTTAAAATTTGTTCCCAGAATCTGTCTCAGTCCAGCTTTGAAAGGTGATGACATTATGACCAAAGTTGGAGCAGATGAACGCTGCTCTTATAGAATTGCACTTTGCATGAACCTTCTTCCAAAGATGTTTCAGGTGTTTCAGGCTGAGTTAAAAACCATAGCAGCCATAGCAGTAGTTCAAAATGTGACAGGACTTTTAGAACTTGTTACCATAGGTCACAATGTCAATATTGCAAAAGAGTGGTTTGTTTCCATCATAATCAAGTTGTCTAGCACTGAATAATGGACTACTGGAGGCTACCTCTTTATCTTGGCATGCACAGAGCTCAGCAGTGTGTGTCAACACTGAGAACACTTGAAGAATTACATTGCTTTGTCTGCTTGGACCCCAAAATACAAGGGCTTTGGAGGGGATTCAAACTGATTTGTAAAGTACCTGCTCTAAGCCATCTTACCCCCTCCCAATACAGGCAAACTTGCTTATCTGTGTCCTGATGTTCAGAAGTTAGCCCTCCCTCCCTTCCTATTATTCACCTAAATAATGAAATCCATGCTGTGTGAAAGAGGCAGTGACACACTGTGCACACCAGCTGGTAGAGGTTTCCATTGGTGAGCTGCTAAACTAAGTCATTTCAGTATAATATAAATGGTGTCAGCTCAGCCCCTCTGGGTAGTGGCTTCAGTTAAGCTGTGCCAGGTGCTCAGAGCTTGGAAAAATACAAGGTGGGACAGAACCAAGTGTATACACTTAAATCAACCTGTTCATGCATGACTGAAGTGCAGTAACAGCTCTGGTGAAGCAGGCAATATTGTGCCTGGTGTCCCTGAGCACGTCTGTGAATTGAAGCACCTGGACTCCCTTTTGGGGCACAACTTGGCTGTTCTTACTAATTTTAAAAAAGGGATTCCTATGGAAATAATAGGGCAAATAAAGCAAAGAGGATCCTGGAACTGACCACAGTCTTGTCCCTGTTTTGTTCAATTAAGCATTTCTTGCAGAATAGCTGCAGATGACACATGAAGTGGAGGGCATGCTCTGTTCTCTTCCTGCCAGAGCAGAGATGTACAAGTAAAGCAGTGGATCTGCTAATCTCTTCCATGATGAGATTTAGATAAAGGCTTGTTTGGAACTCCTCTGTGACATGGGTAATTTTGATTCACATCTCTTGGACAAATGGGAGATAAAAGAAGAGATTACAACATCCATGACTTCCCACAGGAGATTCTTCCAGGATAATTGAGGGTTTTACCTTTCTGCAGAACTGAAAGAAGTTCAGAAACAATGCTGATAAAAGCTAAATACACATTCTTCCTTCTTTCAGTGGAATTCATCTGCAAAACTACTCCCAGTGTAGCTAATCAAGAATGGAAAATTTCCTCTTGGAGTTTCCTCTTAAGAGCAACTCAGGTGATTTCCTGTGAAAGACTGTTTCTGCTCAATGGCAGTAGCAATGTATTTCTTCAAAGGATAGGTGGCTGAACATATTTGTGGAGGCCATCGGTGCACTTGTGAATGTGCCATAATGTCCAGCCTGGGATGGGAGAAGGTGTCTCTCCCCACAAGCATGGCATATGGGTCTGCTCCTAACACTAGTAATTCAGCACCATTTCTTTTCCTCCACATGATCCTTGGAGCCTTGTCAGCAGTGAAATCTCTTCCATGTCAGAGATTTCTTTTTTCCTGCTGGATGTCTCTTATATGGCTCTGTTTGTGGAGGCAGCTGCATACACAGACTACAGGAATGGGATGGGCAGAGAGTCAGCTTCCCACAACTTATCTCTGGTTGACCAGGGCAAGTGAGGAAGGGAGGCTATGGGCTCCATCTACTCCAAAACCTGTGGGATGGCTAAGGATGATTAAATTAATGATCTTATCCTCTTCCAGAGAAGACCAGAAGAATGTGGTGGGTGCAACTCGGGACACATTCCCGCACCCGCCTCTGTATACTTACACTCATTCAGCTTGAACATCTCATTAAGCTTGATGGAAACAATAAAAAAAAAGTAGTATCTGTTCTTGCTCATTTGTGGAAATCAGTTAGCAAGATTCTGTTACAGGTGATTGGTCAAATTTTAAGCTGACTGGTGAAGTCAGGCTCTCAGGATAATTCTGTCTTTTGGAAACATCATCTGTCTGTGTCAGTTTAACATAACACAGCCCAGCACAGGGAGGCTTCCAGCAGGACAAAGTTTAACTCGATAGAGTGGAGAATGGGGATCTCTTCTGATTATGACCTGCTGGAGTAAAACTGTGTTTATACAAGCGTGCATATGTGTAGGTGGCATATGCACACTGGACTAACTTTACAAGGGCAAATGCCAGAACATTACTTGATCACAACATCTGCTTGAAAAGGGCTTCTAGTGCCATCACAACAGTAATGAAAGTTTGAGATTGGTGCCATTTGTAGGGCAATTTCTGTTATTTTCATATGGAATTCCTACTGGAAAAAAAGTTAAGTCCATTTGTTTGTTGTAACAACACAGGAAGGGAAGAGGTTTCCCTTTTATCCTGCTATAGTACAGCCACCTTTGTCATCATATCCCTTTTCTCATCTGGTTGAGGTCCATATTCAAACTAACAACAAGCTTGTCCATAGCTACCATTTAGTAAACAGTAACGAGCTACAGCCAGCTTTTATCTGGATTAAATTAAGCAGGCAGCAGATCAAAGATCTAACATGTTCACTTTTCCTTATGCTAGAGCAGGAAGGAGTATGTTGGACCTCATTAGGAAAGAGTCTCCCTTGATTCTGATCATAGAAGCTCATCACTGCAACTTATCAAATAGAAAGCTCTTGAGTTATAGCTAAAATATCTTAAATGTGGTTGATTAGCTTCTGACAAAACCAGTGGGGAACTCCTGCTTCATTTGAGTGCTCAGTGCAAATCCAGAAGCAATCCCAATATCTCGATATTGGTACTATTTGAAAATGCTGTCAGATTGTCAGATCTGGAAGTGCTCTGAGGCAATTCTCAGCTATTGACTCTGGACTTTAATCAGTCACCAAAACTTCAACTAAGTCCTTTCTCTTTTTGGATAAACAAACGACCTTTGCCTCCCTGATCCCCATACAACAGAACAATCACTCCAGAAAATGAAAGCAAGATAATTTACAGATCCAAACTGCTCATTTCCCAACATAATATTCAATGCTGTGAGTCATCGAAAAAGGCTCTCCCCTTTTCCGTTAAGGTCAGCAGGAGATTTAGCAGGGAGCAGTTGCCTGGTCACAGCGCCAAGCTGAGCTGCCAGCACCAGCAGCAGAGCCCAGGTGGAGGAAGGTTTTCTGCCTCTGCCTCTGCCACAGATACAAAGTTGGACCGTAATGTCAAAGAAGGTCAGGTGAGCAAGACCAGTAGCATTGCCCGAACCTTCTTTTTTAACGACTCTTTTCGGATGCAAATAACTTATTTTATTACAGGTAGTTGCTGCCCCAGGTCTAAACATAATTTGGGTGACAAATGAGAAATGGCTGGGAGGCAGGGAGCAGTCACCTAACTTTAGAAACAGTTTAATCTCTCTCTTAGAGCTGCAACAAGGAGGACTTTTCCTTGTGTTTCTGTCCTTAAACTTCCTTTGTTCTGGTGCAGTTTCTCCTCCCCTGGAATTTGCTGTCCCAACTGCCTCACTCAAGTCATGCTCAGGCTTGCTCCAGTGCCAGCAATGCCTCAGAAGTCTGATGAAACCTGAATGATCCTTGCTCCCCTTCTATGCCTTTGTCCAACCACCAAAACAGAAGCCAGCAGCCTTTACCTGCATAAATGTTGGTTCAACAACACTGCATGCAGAGCAGCAATGGAGGGATTGCACCTGCTGGAGCCCAGCCTTTGGGTACTGATATTAAGTGACTCAGATGTCCGGATTGGTGGTTGACTCACCAGGAGTATGGGAGTCTTGTCTGAGCCTCGTCTTTCCTGATGAGTGTTTTCACACCCAGGCACACCTCAACCAGAGTGGAGGACAGGGAGCCACCCAGAAAAGCCACCAGCCCAAGGTTAGGGCACTCCCTTGGGAGGATGTTTGCAGCCTCCAAACTGACCAGAGCAGGAGCATGAATTAAATCTTCTATCTCTCATATAGGTATCCCAAAGACCAACACCTTCACAGGCTGCCTTTGTCCAAGCTGGCTCTATTTTTGACTTTAGAGTCTGGGGCAGAGGACCATAAAAGTTGCATCAGTCCTCCTTTATGGCATCAAACCTGAGCTGCTCTTTCACAGGAAATCAGTTCTTGGACACCTAGGCACATCTTGGTGAAAGCTTGGGATCCCGCTAGGTACAAGGACACCCTTGACCAAGGAACTATAGGCTAGGAGACCAGCCCTTTCCCAGCAGCTGAGACCATCGGATCAGCAGTTTCGGTGGCTGACTCAGCCCAACTCTCCCATACAACTGTACTAAGGAGCAGCTTTTAAATCATGGTGTGACTTCAGAGTCAGGTGAATCAGACACCCGGTGACGAGTCACTCTAGGATTTACAGATTTGAGTGCGAGCTTAACTGTGGCCATGGGCTGAAGGGCAACACTGAAGTGCAAAGAGACTAAGGCAGTGAGACACTTGCTGCAAGAAACCCCCCCTCCATTTCATTGCTGCTCATGTCAGTGTGCAGCCATTTCCTCACGCAGAATCAGAGCAGTCTGAAATCTCCTGTGTTGTTCTTAACCCTTGGCAGGTTGCTTTACACGTAATTGAAACAGGTAGAATCGAGCCCAGAGTGAAAAAGCAGCCCTGTGATCAGTGAAGGAATTCTCACTGCCAGTGTCAGATCCATGCTGCTCAAAGGGCCAGTATGAAGTTAGGAGTCACATTACTGAAGAAAGCAAAGTTTCACCTGGAGAGGCTGTTTCCATCAACACTGCCGATTTCTGCTCATGTGATACCCACTTTGAAGTTACAAGTGGGGGAGCAGGAAAGGACCCAGCTCTGTCCCTGACTGAGTCTGCATCTGCACCCTCATGTTTGCTTCTTGCTGTATCCCGGTTTGCATTTGCTCCTGTGCTTAGTGGGAGCAAAACTCAAGTTTCAGGAAGCGTCTCATTAAATTTTCCATATTTTGAAACATAGTGACTCACTCTCACCAAGCCAGCCACTGTTTTGTCCTTGCTCTGTGCACTGAACTGAGCACAGGATCACCCCTGTCCCACAACTGGCCCAAGAATACAGGGAACTGGGGGTCCAGTCAGCAGCCAACACTCATCACCTTCCCCCTCAAAAAATGTCCCTTTGTGGCTTTTAGACACAAACATGAATGTACATGAAAGGGCAGTGGGTGGGGGCTTGTGCTGAATAATGAGCAGCAGCCAAACAAGTCTAGCAGGTCTGTGGAAGCAATTCAAGGCAGGCAAGCCAAAAAGATCGGTAAGGTGAGATGTAATTATAATCCCTCTAAGTTGGAACACGAGAAGCGGAAGGATCCACAACACAAACATCAGCTATGCAGCTCTGTTACACCGAGGGGAACTAGGCCTCTAGTAACAACATGTTTACAACTCCATATTTGTCCTGACTGATACAGCCCCATGATGATGTAACTGTGAGCACATCATACCTCGGCCATACCTCCTCTTCTGGGGTGTAAGAGGAGATAGGGAAGAGGGATGGAGGGACATAAGTCAATTTTCCTTTTTTCATTTCCTATATCCTATCCTAAAAATACTTAACTGAGGAGCTATTTAGTCCAGATTTTTCCTCTGTTTTCCATTGTGTGTCATGTGTTTTCCTGGTGTGTCGGAGATGGAGGGACTGCAGAGCAATAGCTCACATTCAACAACAGTAAAATGAGGGTTCAGAGCCCAAGTCAATGGTCCCCAAACCTCACTATCCTGTTAAATAATAAAGAAGCCAAAATGTACCTTGGTTATCTCCAGAAATAGCCTATGGAAGCATGCTTCTCAGTCAGCTATCCCTAACTTGTTTTCTTGCTTTAGCTGTATGGAGTTTCCTGCCTTAGCCACCCAGTGGCAAAACATGAAAGGGTGGCAGTTGGGAGCCAAATGCCCAACCAAAAGCTAAAAGAAACTCCTTACAGCCAAAGACAAAGCTTAATCTAATGAGCATCATCAACAGAAAAACATAGCGAAAGCAGGAGAGTTTCAAATTGTCCTGTCACTTCAGATAAGATCTGATTTTCTACACCTAAAAATAGATATAAAATCAAAGAAGGGGGTGGAAGGGGAGGGGGCAAGAAAAAAGCTGGGGAAGTGCTGAAAGCTTTCAGGCTTTGTTCTTTCATCACAAAAAGGAAAAAAGAAAAGAGGGGTATGTTTGCCCCTTTGTAAGTTGTATTTAAGAGCTAGACCCTTCTTCATTTCGAGCCAAGGGAATTTTTGCTTTTGAGTTTGAAAAAAGCAGAATCAGGGTCATGATTTTAAAAAGCTTAAATCCCAGGCATGTTTTAGAAACAGATTCAAAAGCACATGCTCACTGCAATTATCTACGCCTGCGGTATTTTCGGACATGTGGACTTCAGGAAAACAATAGCCAGCCCTGTTATCAGCACAAAGGAGGATCAGTTCGGAATTACTGTACCTGTAACGTAGGCAGCCCTAAGCTTTAAGGGTTTCCATTCCCATTGTTGTTCAGCTGTGAATTTACTTACAACATTCCTGAAATAATAATAAAAAAAAAAGTAAGAAAGAAAGAAAGAAGGGCATTCCTGACTGAAGTGTGGAGCAACTGAGAGCTGGAACCCTGTATACAATAAATCTTAGCACAGGTCTTGCCTAAAATCAGTGGGATATTCTGCCAGTGGAAACTGATGACTTCTGAAACAGGAAAAAAAAATCACAATGGGAGAGTATCTGAACAATGGGATGCTCCATATCAGATGTAGGCACTACACAGGGGTAAAGAGTTCATGGATATGTTCTTGGCTGTTCATTCCCCTGTACAGAAGCCATGACCCTTTCCATCCACTTAAAACAGAGGACCATGATGAACCACTGCAGCTCCAGAATATAGTTTAATAGAAAGGTTTGACAATGATGGCAAATATCCTGATGTTACCCAGTTACTCAGAGTTACACACATCTTGGGTAGCTGGGTTGGGCTAGTGAAGAACTATCTCTTCAAAGAGATTTGGGTTTAACACTCCCAAATAAATTGTTGAATCTCAGAGGGTTGAGTGGGAATCAGTAAGGCATGGGTAGTCAAACCTTGAGGACTTGAGCTGAAAGGAAAAAAGGTGATGATGGAAGTTTGGTGAGTTTTAGCAGGTACTAGCTTCCCTGAGCAGGAGCTCCAAAAGAAGCAGTCCCTCTGTGGTGTTTGCAGTGCAAACGGTTCTGCACAGGGAGCAATGTTGCCTAACCAAAGTACCAGAAACCTCCTAAAAACATCTTAGAGATCTTGGGTCTCTGCACCAGTGGCTGCAAATCCTCAGTGGCCTGGGTCTCTGTAGTGGGTCACTGTAGGGTGATGGGTCACCCCGTGTGTGGCTGCTGCAGTAGACCAGAGCCCATGGCAGCCAGTGACCAGGGGGACAAGGCACACACATTGGTATCTGTAGCAGCCATCTCGGCTCCTTTCATAATTGATGAGGAGAACCTGGGAAGAAAGCATGATTCACCCCACCTGCCTGACAATCTGCCCCAGCTCTGCATGGGTCAAAGCCCTTCTGCCTGGAAAGTACTCTGCTGTGCTCTGTCTGTCATCCACACTCTAGACCCAACTGCACACACACTGCCACGTGTATGCTCTGCTGATGGCCTCTGAAACCCAGACCCTAGGCAGGATGCTGCCATCTCCCTGCTAGCAGCTTGAACTGTGAGTGCTGGGATGGGGCAGAAGCCACAATGCAGGGCAGCACCACCAAACCAGCACCCTGCCTTAATGCATGGGTGATCCCTTAGCACTTTGAAACGGGAACAAGTTTTTGTCACCCTTATCTGCATGATCTCAGCTGTGCATTTCATTTCTCTGTATGCCAGAGGAGGAGCTGAAACCTCCACCAGGTGTGATTCATGTGCCATTATTCTGGGTAACCCCTGTGGTGATTAGCAATCACTTATATAAAACACCAGACTTCCAGGGTGTTGGGTATCTGTGAGTTATGTTAAATTGTGGATAGAATGCTTGGGAAGCTTCTGGACTTTTCTGGTCTTTGGCAGGGGCACCCATGGGCTCCCCCTTCCCCCAGGCTAGCTGAAACTGTGATGCTGTGTGGCAGGGAGCCAAGGTAACAGCCCTGCTAGAGGGCTTTCCCCTGCGTGGGGAGTGGATACTCAAACCTTCCTGACAGGCTTATGCTGAGAGAGAAATAAGCCAGCAAGAAAAGACTCAGTGTGGGGAGGAGGTAGAGAGGGGTGATCCTGGAAGAGAGGAGGCAGGGCAAGCTGCACTGAAGGGAGGATTTGGAGAGGGAGAAGTGCTTGGAGATTTGGCTGGGGAGGAGAGGCTGGTGAACGTGTAGGGTGAGAAAGTGACAGTGGAATGTGGGTACTCTGAGAGCCTTGCTGGAGTGATGGGTTGAAGCTAAGGGCAAAAAACAGCGGAGAAAGGGCAATGTGGCAGATTTTTTCCCAGCTTTCTGCTGCAAATGAACAGAGGTGGGAAAGGCTCTGAGGACAGATATGGAGATTCAGCTAATCTCTATCAAGTTAACCATTCTTTAAAGATTTGCTGAGCAGGTAGTCCATTCATGGGATATACCATTGCCAGTCCTGATGCCTCATCCTATGGAAACGCGCTGCCTACTTCTAACTCGGCACATATGCAGAGCCTGAATCCAAACTGATGGCTGTGGGATGAAGGTGTCCCATGCCAGGCTCACCCCGTGGGGCTCCTGGAAGGGACCACACTGAGCCTTGATGAAGCTGGATAAAAGGGTCCAGGAGAACTAGTTCTTCAGGGAGCCAGGCAAAGCCCAACAGTCTGCTTGTGCCAGCTCTGCTATGCACTGGTTAAAGTCAGCTCCATTCTCAGCCAGAAAAACCCTCTGATAAGTAGTAAGTCATCCAGCTGCATATTTACCTTCAGAGGCTGGCCAGCACTGACATGCTTTGCAGAGTCAGGCCCAGCTCCAGTGAGAGGGGGAGTGCCTGGGAATGCTGTGGCTGGGAAGTGGGAGGATTTATAGCTGTTTGCGATGGGTGTCGAGGGGGAAGGGGGGGTTACCTGAGCTGAAGGGGCCTCCCAGATCCTTTTTCTCCCTTGCCAAGAAAGGGTTTCCTTGTTTGGCCTCTCAGATAGTTGGATCGTGCAACCACTTCCCATAGAGCAGGATCACTTTTGAGCAGCTAAACCTTAGAAATGAACCTATGGATAGGGTTCCCATCTCATGGGGAGCAGCATCCTGCTGCTGCAATGAGGAGATGGGCTCAGAGGGCTGCAGGGAGCTCAGCCCAGAAATGAGCCACTCTGCAGATCTGTATTACTGAGCATTTCTCTTTTGCCAGCTAACCATTTCTTTGTATACCCTGACCTTTTCTGGCTGCCCTCACACCAAACAACAGTGAAAAACAGACATTTTTCTGGTAAAATGGGGTCGATGCCTGACCCAGGAGGGGTGCATAGGGATGGACTGTTTTCTGGGTCCAATGGCTTAGAGAGACTGAGTGTTTTACCAGCCAGCAGAGCGTTCTGCAGGGGCTGTAGCACACTGAGGTTACCCCCCTCCATGGACTGAAGCACACACAGATGCAGCTGAACACCCTGACCAGTGCTCTGCTCACACCACCATTGTGTCTGCTCACTTGTTGTTTCCTTGTGTTGTTTCTTGGGGGGGCTGTTTGTTTAGTGGGGGTTTTTTTTAATTATTATTAGTTGGGTGGTTGGTTTGGTTTTTTTGTGTTTTGGGGTTTTTTTTTTTGCCCCCTCTTTTACCAAGAATGCAGGAACCTGCTGCTCCTGGACGGCTCCAAGATATGTTTCCGCTTCCATTGCTACCGCTTCCAAACTGGAGCTGAGAGTGCAGCCAGCCAAGCTGCTGGAGAGCTGCACTGTGCCAAGGAAACACTTGGCATAGGCATTGAGCACCCTGTGGTGCCGGGAGCAGCCAACCTTGCACAGGGAAGAGACATGGGGCCTGAAGGGGAGATATGTGGGGAACCCCACATCCTTCCTGGGGCAAGATGCAGCTGTAGGAGACATTAACCCGGCCACTGTTTCAGGGTGGTTGTGTGGGAGGAGGGCTCATAGTAACAGTTTTCCACAGAACTGGATGATGTTATGATATTTTGAGTAGTACTAGATGGCAATTAGGCTTTTCCCTTGAGAGAAGTTCTTGAAGGAAAAGGAAGAAATTTGAGGAAGTTCTAGCAGGATTTCCCTGGCCCCTGGGACAGGGTCAGTCTTTCTGGCTTAGTGAATATTGACTATTCATGCTAATTGAAAAACCTGGCAAGGTGAAGGCTGCCTCTATAGGTCCAGGGATGGCAGCCTCGCTTCCTGTGCTGAACATGATTTTTATCCAGTTTTCTAAGCAAATGCCCTGATATTTGGGTCAGTGTCTGTTGATTTGTGTAGTTCTGCTGTCAACAAGACATTTTTGTCCTCATCTCTGAGATTTCTCACCCTCGT
>VYZS01012102.1:0-18609 GCA_013400695.1 Neodrepanis coruscans | reverse complement strand
TATATAACATATATATAATTATATATATAACAGAACACAGAACAATAATAGTGAAAAAAAAAACCTGAAGAAAGAAAAAACTCATGACTGTGATGGCTGCTGTATTGAAGATGGCAGCTTTGATCCTTGCCAAGATGCAGCCCAGGCAGAGCTGTGGGCAGATGCGTTCTCACCGATGCTCGAATTGAACAAAAGGGAAAAGAAGAAAAACCTCTGTGGTGAAGTCTCCCTCCCAGGTATTCAAGCTGGGCTCAAGTGAGCTGTGGCAGATCTGTAGCAGAGGCACTGTTACACCTCTTGCTGCGTTCCGTGCTGGGACCTTGATCTTTGGATGTCCGCACTGCATGGTGTTGGGTCCAGAGAGGCCATGCCATGACTCAGCACACCCTAGTTCCAGTTCTGCTCCTGTGATGCCTCTGTGTGGCTGGAAACTCCCAGAGTCTGTCGCAGCCACGCTACCGCCACTGCCTGCCAGCCTGAGCCCACACCACTGGGCTCTAGACCTGCGCCAGCTCAGCCCCGGCCACGCCTCTCCCCAAGCTTGGCAGCCACCACTCCTGGCTGGGCTCCACAAGGTGCTTCATGTGGCTTAGGGGTACAATGGGTGGTGGTGGGGCCCCTGGCCGTGGGCCACTGCCTCCTGCCCGGCTGCACCTCAGCTGGGCCCTAGCCCCAGCCTTGGCCCTGATGCTCCCATCCCCATGGCACTGACTGCCATGGTGCCTCTAGCAGTCCTGGGCCCGTCCTATGCTGCAGCCACTATCTCCATGGCAATGCTTCATGGAACAGCCACCGCTGGAACTGCGTAGGGCCACGAGGAGCTGCCAGAGTCCATGCCCTGGTGCACCCACCTGGCAGGGGGATCAGGGTGTGCACCTCCCGCCGTCTGCAGGGAAAGGGAAAACCAAAAAAACCAAAATGAAAGTAGAGCTATAACACCACCCCACCTAGATTTTCCCTCAGTTTGCCCTTGAAAGGCAGCCCAAGACTTCTTGATAGTATAGGCAGCACAGATATCACAGATGAAGAATTGGACGTGACTGAGGTCAGGTTGTTTCTGCCACAGCAAGATTAGGGAGGGGAATGAGGGAAGCAAGCCCTGGAGACCTCAGGTCACTGCTTTTGTTGCACTTGAGGGAGGAGAGGAGGGAAGGGAGAAGGAAAGAGTGCTTTTGCAAAGTGCTTACCACTACCTGTGGCCCATGCCAAACATCCTGCTACAATAGGAGGTCCACCTTGCCAGAGCTCTTGCACCACTAGCGTAAACAGCTAAACAGCTAAACAGCTAAACACTTTCTTTTCTAAAAGAAAGTGTGGTGGGCAACTGCCTTATCTGCACTGGGTCAGCCCCATAATGAATTAGCATTTCTCTCCATAAATATTTTTTTTTTTTTTTTAATGGGGAACACATTTTGACAGAGTCGTCTTTAGTTTCAATGTGTGCTACTGTTGTGTCACTGCTTTACTGGTGAAACATTCCAAGACCTGTTACTGAATATAGCCTTTCAAACACATACATCAGAGAAGGCTAGATTGTTTCATTAGCAATAGAATGGGTTACAAGAAAATTACGCTATTCAATCAGTAAGTTAAAGTCTTGCCACTATACATCAAAGAACCATTATGGGTCAAATAAAGACCATATGCATCATTAATATCTTATTTTGTGAGCCTCGAAAAACTGAGTGTTTCACATTTTATTTTGGGGTCATGGTAGTTTATTTACTTAGCTGTAGATCTGGAGGAGTTGGTGTTTTTTTGGACAGGCATTCATCTGGAGGGCCAGCCTCGTGCTGAATGTGACTGATTTGTATAGAAACATTTAAGATGATTCTTATGAAGAAATCGACCTCTCATTTCTGTTGGCTTTTTGCACATCCATTTAGCAAAGGCAGGTCTTGGCTTTGTTTTCTGCAAAGTCCTAGGCTTTTCTTCTTATCTGTCTTATCTTTGCATACTTGTCTTTTCGAGCTGCAAGCTCCTTGGGGCAGGGGTTGCATTCACAGTGTTTAATGTGCCTTGCACAAACGAAGTCCTGAGCTCAGGCTCATAAGTATCAGCTGAAAGCTAATAAGAAGAATGAATTCCATCTGATCCAGTTCATTGCAGAAGCTGATCCTTAAACTCTAATCTAGCCCACTTTGCCTACAGACTTGCATGTTTAGTGACCACCACGGAATAAAAAGAGGAACATGATGTGAGGAAAACAAAATGTCAATAGGTAGTACTTGGTCTTCTCTGAAGAAAATGTGCTGCTTAAGGCAATCTTTTTTTTTTTTTTTTATTATAGTTCTACAATAGGTGCTAGTGTTTGTTAGGACAATAAACTTGTCACATTGAATTATGGTAGTAAAAGAGCACAGATGCACACAGAGCCAAAACCAAACCTCAGAGTGTTTTAATTCATCAGCTCAACAACTCGTGTTTTAGGAAATAAGAAAGATGGAAAATTAGGAAATGGAATGGAATCTTATGTGTGTGGAAGCTACATGAATCGAATGAATCTAAATATCATTTATAGGGCAAGAAAAAAAACTTGTGTTCATTGCCAGATATTAAATCTTGTTTAGCCTTCTTTAAACTAACTAGAAACACATTGTGTTCAAGTACTGTTTAACAACTGAGATGCTGCGGTTGTGCTGTAACTCTCCTCTGCTGCTTTTTTCTTCTGTGAAAAGCGACTGTGACTTCCAGGCTTGGAGCCTGGATCCCCCTGCTTTGAACATTTCGATGTGGGAAGCCCAGGGTGATTCTGCCTGTGGCCCCCCACTCAGGAGAGCATCAGCCTTCATGCTGAAAGACATCCTGATGTGCAACCAGTGGCATCTTAACAGATGTGTAATAAGTGTTTCTCTGAGTTGGGTTCAGCGTGGGGTTTTTTTTGTTGTGGGTTTTTTTTTTTTTTTGTAAGATTACAAGCCCTTGTCTGCAAGAAATGAGTACGTCTGTTTATATTGCTTGTACCTGTATATAAAAAAAATTAAATAAATAAAAAAAAGACTGCTAATGAGGAAGGATCTGCAGGTTTTTCTTTGCTTGCAGTACAGCACTATCTGTATATATTTTCTTGCATGAAAATTACAGGTGTAGATTGGCTTTCCAATGCCAGTTGATGAGTATCTAACTCAAACCTATACACCCCAAAATTTGATACTAACGTGTATGAATTAATATATTGCAGTATTTTTTTTAGCTGAAGTATTGCTAGCTGCATAAAAGAGAAAATTGATTGCAATATCCATAAGCAAAATGTGAGAAGATGATGGATCTGATCCAATATGTGGCTAGGAAAGCAGATGGCTATTTCTAAACAAGGAAAGACTGAGGTGGCCCACAGACCTGGATGTTCTTTAGTGTTTAGATGAAAATCTGTAGGCTCCAAAAGGGAAGCAAGAAGAATATATGACTACAGAGACAGCAACATAAAAGGCATAAAGCTTGTTCTGTATCCCCTTGGTTTTGGAGTTGGCTTGCACTGCCTCAGCTCCTATAAATCAGAGAAGCTAGTGGAAGAATGTTTTATACCAGCAGATATAATGGCTACCTCTCCTCCAGCACTAGCTTGTACCTTGCACCTTTGAAAAGAATTTGATCTTCTGCCCTTTTTCTTGGGCATGTGCTAGAGCTATTAAATTAGTACTTTCCATGATAGCTTTGGTCTCCTTGCCATGACACATGTCGAAAGGCTGCTGTACACATTACTGATATTTGTAAAATAGATGAACTGTTCCTAGTACAGCAAAGGCATTTCTTCATATCCCCCAGACACTTCCTCATTATCACTTCTCTTCAGTCTGCAGTCAGCCCATGGTCCAAATGGCAGTGGTTTCATCTGGAAAAACCTGATGGAATATGGGCTGCCTGATTAGAAAAGGACTGCCCAGCCCTTATTTCTTCTCCTCCAAATCACAACAAGTTTCAGTAAAGACTTGGGGAAAAAGAAAATCTTAAAAGTGCATGAAGTCCTTGATCAGCCTAAGGGAGATGATAAAAATATACTGATAGATTGAGAAACAAGGCTCAATATCTGAAAAATTATTTACAAAAATCTCTTCCCCAAAAGTTTCCTTCTGGATTTTCATATCCCAGCCAAATTTTTCAGTTCTTACCTGTGCTTTGGTGTTCAAAACCCCTATTATTCTAATAAACTGCATATTTATCAAAAAAATATTACTGTTGCAGCTCCAGTTTTCAAATTCTCCTTTAACACAAATGTGCAAAAAATTTTAGATCACTATCTCAGGTTTACTGGATAGAGTTTCTACCAGCAGCAAATGAGAGGACCAGCAGTCCTTTCACACCAACTTTGCAAGGTTGGTAGCCTGAATGAGCCACATGAGAGACCTGTCACAAGGATTTGACAATGAAACAGAAATTGAAATATGTCCAGAGAACACAGGTTCACAGCTAAGCAGTGGACAGTTTCTGTGGTCATGTTTTACCATTTTACAGTCCTGCCAAAGAGGAATGATGTTATTACGTTAAAAAGAAAAGCTATAAAGTGTAGACAAATGTGAACAGTCCTAATATGGAAATAACTGTGCAAACAGGTTTTGTGGTGTGGGTACTCCTTGTATACTTCAACAATTACTCCAGTTACTTTTGAAATAGAGCCAGTGGTGGGGTCGAACACGGCAACTTTTGTAACAAAATGAAATAATGTTACATAAACTCAAGGCAGGAAATGAAGAAATATATCACATATATTTTTAATTTTTTTAAAAAAAAATGTAAATAAGCAAACTGTAATTGCTTTAACATGGAAATTGAATTAACGGCCTAGTTTTGGGACATTGTGTTGCAAGGAGTTAAATGATCACAAGCAGTTTGTATTTCATGTTCATGGCTTGTCAGACTGACAGTCCACTCTAATCAGCATCATGAATATCCCTTTTTATCCTATGGAAGAATTAACGCAGTATTTTTTCTGAAGAATTATATTTTCTGAAGAATTAGATCAGGTTGGAGCAAAGTTTCAAGGGGTATTTAGAACTGTGCAATTCTAAGAATGATACTGAAATCATTAGAAATGGAGACTGGCACTCTTGGCTTGGCTGACAGAGCTGTAATTTAGTTACTGCAATACTTTAGAAATGAATAATTAATAGTCTAACTATGCCTTGTTGTAACAATTCTAAATAGTAGAGCACTTGCCTGTATCATTTTTGTGAACACTTTTAAAAATTTATATATTTACATATTTTCTAGACTATGTTATGTGAAAGTGGTGGGATTTCAGCATGGTCTTTCCAAGGTAGAAATTTTCACTCAAAATCTTACTGAAAAACTGACACTTTTGTATTTCTTCTTCCATCTTCCACAACCAACAATCATTGTCTGTGTCATGATGAAGCTTTTACTGGATTTATGCTGCTTTCCCCCAGTTACTATTCTGAAACTTTTCAAAAAATAAAAAAGCTTATTTTTGTTGAACTCTTTCAAACACAATTGTGACTGTCTCAATGACACGATTTTGTCTTTTATTGAATACAGGTCTAGAGAGAAGAGTGTTGCAGTCTGAACTGCCATTACCTTCTGCTTCTGCCAGGCATTACAGGCAGACACCAGACAGTAGCCTCCACAACTCCTACTGAGCATGCCACTGCCATATGTTTGTTAAAGAAAGTTGTTCTGGTGAGCTAAATAGGAAAATGTGCAGTCGTCCCTTCCAAAATCCAGAAATTTGGGCAAGTATCTAGGAACCAATGGAAGATGGGACATGTGAAAACAAAGGGAGTTGCTAGGACTGTGAGATAAGTGCAATATCTGAGTACCTACAAAAAGACAGTCCACGGGGAAGTAACTAATACTGGAACACGAAAGCTCACATATAACTTTAAGATTTAGTTTCTTACTCTGATGTGAAAAGCTGATCCATGCCTCTGATCTATTCTTTCAGCATTGTATTTACAAGTTCAAGGAGCTGATTTATTGAGATTGTGAACAACATACCAGTTTTTAAGGCTTTCTTAACAATTATGGCTCCTGAACAAACCTGGAGACTACCTCTGCTGCTAGTTCTAGGGGTAGACAATCACAGTATATACAGCACTTCAAAATAACTCACCTTTCTTTTAAAGGAAAAACATGAAGTATCCATGAGAAGGAAAAGAAAACCCATAAAAGCCCCAAACAGAGAATGTCAAGTAATGACATTATCTGTTCTCAAGGTTTATTATGAACTCCTGATTATTTGTCAGTTTTGTGATATCCAGTGAAATTTTTCAAGCCTCAGGTGCTGGAATTGGGCAATTTGCAAAAAACTATAATATCTTTATCTTCTTATTAAGGAATGAGGGCTTTCCCCCACCCTCTATCTCCTTCTGAACTACTGCATCAGCAGGTTACATCTTGTCTTAATTAGATTGCAAGCAGCTTCATACTGCAACTATGATCTTACCCTGTGCTATGTTCTGGGGCCCAACTGTGAGTGGAGCTGCTGAAGGCATCTATAATACAAACAAATATAGTTGTTTTTCTTTTTTCATAGGTGTATTTTCTCTCTGGCCTTTATATAAACAGTTTTGTGGAAATGAAACTCTTACTTAGCTGTCAGTGTGGGGAGCCAAGGGCTGACTGAGCATCCCACGAGATGAACAAATCTCTACCTTATGTGGAGGAAGAGAAAACAGCACGGTTAACTGATTCAGAGGTACTGAGAGTAATAAAAAGCTCAGTATGGATTGCAGACTTGACTAGGGATGATCAGGAATATTTTAAAACTGTTTATTGACAGAAAACCTGTGTGTAGCTAGATGAATTATTTGTTTAAGTATCAGGTTTCTGTGAACAGAATCAGTTTTCAACAAGCTTTTTCCATATCATACCCTAAGCCCTAATGTCTGGAAACTGAAGTATTTCCACAATGAAATGCTGCCACGAAGTTTCATGGGAGTTGTGGTTGGAAGATGAATGTAGCAACTTTCCTCTTTCAGCCAGGAAGTCTGGTTATGCTCAATCTGACAAAATGTGCTGCTGCTTGGCTGACCTAATCTACTGTCTTCTCCACCCCACAGAGTAGGACAAGGTGGTCCATCTCCCCATCTCACTGGGAGGAGTGATAGAGGTGGGAGAGACTGCCATGCTCTCAATGGGATACATAGGAGAGACTTGGATGCTCCACCACAGGCTACAGTGACAACATTTCCAGGTACAAAGAATTATCTGCCAACATTTTGGTTTTCAGTTCAGAACAAGGGGAAAGAGGGATGGGAATACAACATCAGCTTCCAACCAGTGCTAACCTCTGCCCATGGGCATGAGGACATGAAGAGATGTGAGTGCTCAGCCCTTGGGTATCTAGAGTGACAACCTCTGGCAGCCAGCTCATACAAGAGAGACTAAAATTTATCAACTGAGGGGCAAATAGCACTTGGGTTTCAATCATAGTGCTTAATATCATACTTATATTGATTTTCACATATTAACCAACTATTCTTTTTAATTCAAGCTGTATCTTGTAATACAGCTTTCATTTCGACTTCCAGCTGTCCTGCTATCTTGTTTGTATTTTTCTCATCCATGATTTTATCCCCGTGAAAATTAGAGACAAATAGTTGTTAATTTCATTCAAGAGTCTAGTAGCTTGCTCCACAAACAGTCTCAACGCTTGCATACAGCTTTTCACATAGCAACATAATTTAAAACATGGTGTACAGCCCTGGTGTCAGAGTCTGGCCCTTGGTCAGGAGAAGTAGGAGCAGGTTGTCCTGGCCATTACAGTAAGTATTATGAGACAGACTGCTGAGATTACTGGTTAGTTACAAGTACAACTAATGAAATATTTTTAAAAAGTGAGGTTTTTTGTTTGACATATGTGACATATTGAATCATTCTTACCTGTCTGAATGTTTAGGTTGTCAATGAGTATTTATGAAAACTGCACAAATTCTGGAAATCCAAAACGATCAATATAAATGATCAAAGCTGCAGATGGTAGTTGAAGAAATATTCAACTTTGTGCTGAGACTAACCATATTTCCTGAATCCACAAGCAATCAAGAAATGTTTTATTGGCATCTCTTCTTAGCACAGTGGAGCAAACTGTCATTGAGATGATATGGACTCGGATTTGGACTCTTCCACGGGGCAAGAGGAGGCCTAATTTTTCTCTCAATGACATGAAGGCTATCCAGGATAGTCATGAAGACCTGTGGAAGAACAGAGGACCAGAGTGAGAAGGAATAGGGAGAAAATCAAGTATTGTGCCAGCATAATTTCACAGCACTGCTTGTTCATGCCCCATGGTCCACAAGAGAGTACCTGAACTGTGCTGTCTGCTCTTCATGCTGGTGTGACAAGCTTTGTGGATCAGTTCAGACAGGTACAGGCCAATTTGACTGGTCTGGGGGAAGCCTGAGGCCCACTACATTACTGGGTGGGATAAGATGCCTAACATAAGACAGGAGGGAAAACCCAGATCTCTTATCTTTTAATATACTTAAACCCCTGAGATTATCTCAGTTGGCTAGACAATGGTTCTAATAACACAGAGGTCTACATGTTCAATCCCTGAATCAACCATTCACTTAACAGTTGGACTCCATGGCCCTTGTAGGTCACTTCCAACTCAGAATATTCTGTGAAACTGTACAATTTGCTCAGAAAGATACTACTTGGAAAAAATGAGTGTAAAAAAATGGGTGGGGGAGTATGGCTTTCTGATACTTGGTTCCCTGCTGGAAATTAAAACAAAACATTAAGCAACAGGGGTCTGCTCCCCTCAGTTGACTTAGAACAGCTGTTGACCAATTTCTGCAGCACAGAGAGGAAAAGCAGAACTTTGCTCTGGGTCTGAGCAGCTTTTCAGAAGCAATCTAAGTCAAATTTCCACTAAATGACTTCATTCCAAGCTGGTTTACATGACTAAGAGAAACTTCGTTTATTTATTTGTAATAACTTTAGGATTTTATGGACCCACAAGAGGATGTAATTTAAGAAAACATCAGCAAGCTGTTTCAAATAGCTAGGTTTCAAAATGGGCTGTGTCAAAAACTCATCAATGGAAAGAGTTCATTATTAAAAAATAAAAAAAAAAAAACAACATGACTGAAGTAATAAAGGAATGGACAGGATTCCTCAAAGTACACCAAGCCAGTTTTTGAACAAAGTTGGTGATTATAAAGCCTATCATCTCAAAAGAATGGTACAGCAACAATGTTCTAGTATATCTCATCTCATGTAAACCAAGTAATTTAAAAAAACACATTACAGTGGTGACTAAAAATCTTTAAACATGGAAAGCAGCAGAGTCCAGCCTGGCCAAGCTTAGAAGCAATGGAAATTTTCTGCTGAGTGACCCAAACAAATCACTTGGACTATCCATGTCAGGAATATAAAGCAGGCTTAGTAATATTTGCTGGTCTTCAGGAGAGTTAAGAGACCCACTAGACCCCACTAGATGTTCCATGACTCAGATGTGACTGGAAGCTGATGACTAGAATAAGGTCATCAGTATTGTTTCTAATCTGACTCTTAATTCACTTGGTCACATGGCAATAATTATGCCACCAGTTTGCCCCCTGGTGTCACCCTTGCTGGAAAACTATGCAATGGCTTTTGAGGTCTTCAGGTTGGAGACACACAAGTGGATAGGCTGCGGGGAGAGCAGAACATGAGGAGGCGACATGGGAGAGGTGACTTTGACAGCTGAGTCATGAGGACCCTTATCCAGGCAAGGGACATTCAAAAGCATTCAGCATCTGCTGCCAAGAGGGCCTCAGGAGACCCCTGTATGTGTGCATAGCAGAGGAGCAGCAAGAGTGGGCAGTGGTGGATCAGAGAAGAAAGGTGACTTGAAATAACCCAGAACCAGGCTGATGGAAGAGGAAGGATGGGGGAGGAAATGTTTTGCTTAATTTACTGGATTCTTATGACTGACAGCTGCTTGGGACAGGGAGGTAAAGACAGAGGCTGTGAAAGTGATCCCAGAGATTATAATGGCCAGGGCTAAAGGAGAACGCTTGGCTGCTCAACAGAGTATTGACAGAAGGATTTTGGCTTCCTTAGCCACCAGACAATATGTTACAAAGGAGAATTAGGCAGAAAAGGGATTTCTCTGGTAAAAAACTTTCTGGAAGACCTGGGATTGCACTTACTTTGAGGAAAACTGCTGACAGGATCCTCAAATGGACAAAAAATAGAAGCAGTGATATGGGAGAAAGCTTGGAAGTAGACAGTGAATGGAGGGAACCAGATATAAGAAAAGAAAACGAACAATGATAGCAAAACAGCTTGCTGATTCATCTCTTGACAAATGTGAAGAATTTGAGAACCACACCAAAGCAGGTTTCAGACTTAATCACCAGTTTCATGACAGCTGGATTCTCTATTTTTATTTTAAATTTACAGATTTATTTATATTATTTCATAGATTTATTTTAAGACTGCAAGTATTAGTTCTACCATGTATTGAATTTAAGTACTGGTTATGTGATTGTTTTGAAAGTCAGAGAGATGCATGAGACAACATTACATGTTGACTAGGTCTGTGGCTAGAACACATAAAAAAGGTAAAGACAAGATTTAGCAGAGCTGGACTACAAACTATCCTACTGGATGGTGGTGGAAGTTGTAAATCATATAAACTCCAAACCCTCCAGTATAGAAATATCCAAAGGACAATTCCTACTGAGCTTGCTTATCTGTTGGAAAGATTAAAAATGGCCCATCATGTTCCCAGAAAGTGTTGAAAATGCAAGCTCACCTCAAAAAATGCTTCGAGGGAAAGGACAGTTACAGAGGGAGATTTACTGGTTCTTTGAAAAACACAGCTAGAATCTGATGGAGAGGAAAATTGACCAGAAGATGAAAAGGAAGATTGAACAGGTGGAAAGAAATAAGAATATCAGCATGTTGCTGTGAGGCCCGGCTGGGCCAAGATAAGAAGTGAGACAGGACTCGCAGCGAAGGGAGAGAACAGCTTTACTCTTGGTGCCCGATGATCCAAAAGAGGAAATTCATAACAATCTCTCCAATTTTATAACCTCTAATGCCCACCCATTATACCTTAGCCAACTAAACCCCATCTTATTACTATTCCCTCAAAACATCCAACAGAATGGTCTCTTATTACCTATTCCCTCCCCCCGTGCAGCCTCCTGTCAGGCCTAGAAGCCCAGCTCCTATGTTTGGACTTCACTGCCTCTTTATCTATACAGAAGAATGCAAACATGTGAAGGACAAGCCGTTTTCTGCTCTTAATATTCTAAGTTACTCAGCTACCTAGCTATAGTGAAATCCCGAATATTAAGAACCCCTCTTAAGGCATCAAGCAAAATAAGAACATGATATTTCAAACAAAGTAAATAATTAAACTGAAAGAAGGGTGCACCAGATTTCAGAAGATTAAGTACGAGGCAAAGCAGTCCAGGCTGATGAAGATATCTTAAAAGTGGATTTTGCTAATTTAACGAAAATATTTATAGGGTGCATTTGATTCATGTTTGGTGTCATACGGGATGCATTCAAGCAAGACAGTTGTGTTTTTGGAGTTGTTCCCTGTCTAGAGGAACTAAGTCTGAAGTTGCTCTTTGAGTTGCTGTCAACGGCACATCTGTTGCAATGCTTATATGAAGTGGGCAGAACTTTCCTCTCTGTATGTTTGGTGAACTACTAGGTCTTGCGACTGACACAAATGTCACTGGCACATGCTACTAAAAGCATGACATGACCATTTAACAGCCATGGATCACAGCATACAACATCCCGGTCCTTCCCTCTTTGAATTACAGAGTTGGCAGTTGGCATACAGGCAGTCTTTGCAAGATATGATTAGAAAAAAATTAATCTTGATAAATTGAAGAGATGGTTTGAAGTCTTCAGGATGAAATGCAATAAAGGACAGACAAATATGTTAGACTCGTTAAGAAAAATCTAAATATACGGAAACAAGTTAAAAAAGATTATCAGTCTTCTGCAGTGTTGTAGAAAGTGATCTGAATGTCATAGACAATAATAAGAACATGACTTGCTGATGCAGTGTTACGATGAAAGCAAATATTCTTCTTTGGTGCTTCATCTGGAGTGTCTTACCAGTGAAAAAAGTAGTAAGTTTTCTGTTTTAGGCTACATGGGTAAGGCTTCAACTGGTGTACTGTGTACAGCTTTGGGAACCACACTTCAAGAAAGATATAGACAAATTGAAGAGAGTGCAAAGGAAAGCAGCAAGAATGATCAGAGGTTTAGAAAACATGACCTGTAAGAAAAGGTTGAAAGAACTGGGTTTGTTTAGTCTAGAAAAGAGAAGACTAAGCACGAAGCTCAAGTGGTGGGGGAGGAAGGGATAACAATTTCCCAATATGTAAAAAGTTGTTATGAAGAGGAGAGTGATCAATCATTTTCCATGTCCACTGGAGACAGAATGCGAAAAAATGCACTAACTTGAGCAAAGGAGATAGATCAGACAATACTTAACTCCAAGGCTAGTGAACAGACTACCCAGAATGATTCACAGAAGAATCATCATTTTTAAAAGGGGTTATCCAAACACCTGTAAAGTATGGTCTTTATGTGCTTAGAAGTAATTTGCATGCTAATCTTCTAATCTGTTCAAGCAGTGTGTGCTGAAAGTCTTTCACATGGGAAGCAGGACTGTCCCTAGCACTGTCATCATACTGTCTTTGGAGCTTTATCACCAAAGATCCATCTAGTAGCCATAATAAATATTTTTGGGTTTAGAGCAGATGAAGCCTCTAAAAGTTGCATATCACAGTATTCTACTTTTAAGACTATGTGTGGCAGTGCTTCAGGGCACATTGATTGTCACTATATTGTTGATTTGTTTTTTGGAAATACAAATGTAAACTCTAATTTATTTAAAAATAGTTGGACATCCCTTAAGGATCCTTCCACATTTAGAGCTTTTTAGTATATCTGTCTTGACATAACCTTGACAAACCCTTACATTGTTTTGTATCAATGTTCTCTGGAGATTTTTTTTTTAATATGCTGCTATCTGATCAGGTCTTTGTCTTTCAAATGGATGACCTCAATTCCCATATTCATATTCTTTTTGGCTCCCCTAATGTGGTTGCCATAAGAGCCACTAGTGCAATGGATATCTCTTGTCTAGAAAAGAATAAGATGAAGATAGTAATTTCAGATAATCCCTAAGATCTGCAAATGTTAGCACTTGATCATGAATGACTTGAATTGATTGTGAATGACTTGCAACTAACTACCCATACTTGGAAAAATTTGGGACAGCTTTCTAGTCCATCTTGTCTCATGAAAGTATCCTACCCTTACGTAAACTAACAAGATGTATAAATAGCTGGCTGCAGCTAGTGCTGCCCAGTTAACTCAGGCCAGGTACTAAGCATGTTTCTTCTTATCAGATAAAGAAAACTTTGTGAATCAAATTTAGATTTCTTGATAAAAAGGAATGAATAAAGGAGAATTTGGATGCAGAATCAAAATAGCAATCTTTGTACATGGGAAATACACGACATAAACACTACACAGAGCAAAATCTTATCCATTGCACAAAACAAAATTGTTAAGTGTGACAGTAACTCTAAGACAGCATGACACAAGTTAGGGTTCTGGGCAGAGCATGCTTGTGGAAGGAGATACATATAGTCAAATTTCTAAAGTGAAAACAGAGTCTTTGTCCTACATTCACCAATTTAAATCCACCATAAGTCACTTCACAAACAATTTTTTTCTTCTACCCTTTTTAGTAGATGTCTTTCCATCATTTATTCTTTCTCTTCTATTAAATTGCTTGCAAATTCTGTTTGTCACCATGACATGTTATGGTGATTCACTTCTTAAAGAATTGTTCAAATTTCATCATTTTTGTGACAAAAATGAATGAAACAACACATATATTTTAAATAAATGAAATATTTTTGTTTCAGTTATTAATATAACTCCAGAATCAGCTTAGTGAGGTCAATAGCTTTCCAATGGAATTGGAAAGCTTACTGACTGCATGATATGTGACCTGCATATGATAAATATTTCACTAATATAGATACAATAAAGATTAAGAAAAATGTAATATTGTTAATTTCATGTTTATTTTAGAATTGCTTCTAAAGCCAGCCTGAGGCTTAGCTGTGGAAACCGCATCTCTTCTTGATGCACTGCACAGCTTTGCACGAAATAGTAAATGTAACTAGGAGTCCATCAGCTCTTATTACATCCAAGGACTATTGGACACTGTAATGTCTCCTCTCCTGGATCATTCAAGTTACAGAACTGATCCTACCTCATCTCTTAAACTGTTTGCTTTACTGTTCTCTTTCTAATGTAAACAGGTTTTAAGCAGTCTGGGTATTATTTTTCCCCTGTGATGACAGCTGGCAGAATGATAACACACTCTAGGACTCTGTGTGTGGGTTGGGCAAAGCCAGCTGAGGGTCTTTGTCCATCCAATGCTTCACAGGGGTCACTTAGCCTGGCTGGCTATTTCTACCCCTGCCTCCAAATAGGACCTAAAATGACACCAGGGATGTTTTTCTATCCTGGCTATTGTATTTCTGATGCATCTCAGATACTCTTACTGTGAATAACAGGACCTAAATCATCTTACAAGGCTTATTAGAGTTCTTCAAGTGGGCAGGTGACAGATGGCAAATACATTCAGAAGCAATGAGAGAGTCAAGTGGCAATAGAAGCAAAGCAGAAGGCAATAGAAGATAAACACCAATAAATATCGGACAATTTTTACTTCTGTTTTGTACTGGAAGAGGAAACCCCAGGACCAAGAAGGATGATTATTTTCTTGTAAATTGCTCCCTTAAATCCAGTCAGAAGCTTTACCATAGTAATTTCCACAGCAGTATCAGATTTGTCAAATGCTGGTGCAGAAACCCTCTTTGGTCCCTCTGTCTGGGACTGCTTGCAGGGCTGTCAAAATGCTCCTTCCACACAGTGACAGCAGTGCCTGCTTTACATCACATTGCCTGGTTTGCCAGGCTGTGGGCAGATATTCCTGTACTAACCTTCCCAAGTTTCTCCCCAGCTGCTTTGAGGCAATACATGCCTCTTCCTCGCTGAGGTCTGCAAAGAAGCTACTCTGTTTGTGTTTACAAATAGAATTGTTTCCCCAGCAATGCCTCAGCTTGGTTAAGGCAGTCACTTATTCTTGAGTTTTCTGAGGCTTTTATTTTTCGATGCAAGCATCCCCTGCCTTGAAGAGCATCTCACCTAGTGTCTGTTAGGCTTCTGCTGCTTGTTTGACACCTCTTATTTACAAAGCAAACAGAATGTTCTTTTTAACACACATCATGCAAACTTTAATAATGAAGAAAACAAACCCGGGGGGTCAGCCCGGGGAACCCTTGAAACCTGCCAACAAAAACTCTTCAAACACTCAATGCATCAGATCCTCCAAAACGATATTTCACACAATGAAGTAAAAATAATATTTTTCTTTTAGCTTTTCCAGCCGCTTTTGTAGAGAGCAGACAGAAATTATTTTCTTACTCTGCTCCCAGAGCAGAGATCTGTATGAAGCTGTGTTTATTTGTTTAACACAATGATTTCATCCTAAATGTCTTGACAGCAAATAGTTGGTGGTTTAATAAAGGCTCTTTCAAAAAAAGGGCCGGAGCGGTTATTTGTATAGGGAAAATGTGAAGTATGTGGCTCTCAGGAGGAGAGAGAGAAATGCCTGTTGTGATTAGGTGGTATAGGGAGGACCCTAAAATCCTTTTTGTCTGCTAGAGTAAGAATGGTGGCTCCTGTGGCTCTATTTCCTCACGGCCCCCAAGGTGAGTTGCTGCAACAGATCATGGGATGAAAGTGGTCTGATCTTTCTATTAAAAATTGACAGATATGCCCTTTGCCCTGCAAAGAAAATGTCTTACAGAAGATAAAAGTTCTGCAGAACAGTTTGATTATGAAAGTAATAAATTAATGATAAACAGACTTGGAACTGTCTAGTGAGCCTCGGGTTGTGGTAGGCAGAGTAAAATATGTTCTAAAATTTTGAGGAACCACTTCCTTATTAGATGGATTTCCTAGCAATCAAAGAGTCCCTGAAATGTCCACATGCACCTGTTGTCTTGCAGAGGCACCTCTCAGGGAAAAATTGGAATGAAGCAGATCTCATATACACCATGTCAGTGTACATACAGTGTACATAGATGTACATACCAATCACAGTGAAGCAGTCAACATAATTTTGGAAATTAGTGGTGTAAGATACCAAATGGGCAGCTTCTCTCCAAAAGGCATACCACTATTAAGTCTGAGATGTACTCTCCAGATGTGTGTGATCTGGATTTGAGAAGGTTTTAGAAGAGCAAACTTCAGCTCACTCAGAATTCTGTTGAGAGGGTAAGCTTCTGCATAGGACAGAGGAGCCAGCAAGTGGTGGGAGTTTTTCAAGAACGCTCTCCCTGATCACTTTCTATATCAAGTAAACTACGTGGTTGATGTGGAGCAAGCGATGGGTGTTGTTCATTTTGATTTCTCCAAGGCTTTTGATACAGTTTTCCACAGAATCCTCCTAGAGAAACTGTTGTGTTATGGTCTGGATAAGTGGTTGGTGTGGTGTGTAAGCAACTGGCTGGCTGGCAGCACCCAGAGGGCTCTGGTAAATAGCTCATTTTCAAACTGGCAACCTGCCACAGTTAGGGTCCCCCAAGAGGCGGATATTGTGCCCAATGCTCGTATCTTTGTAAGTGATCTGGAAAATGGGATTAAGAGTGATCCTAAGAAGTTTGCCAAAGATAACCAACTGTGCCAGGAAGTGGACACTCTGGGAGACTCACCCTGCAGGAAGACCTCGATAGACTGGAAAAGTGGGTTAACAAGGACCTGACAAATGTCAACAAGTTTGAGTGTAAGGTGCTCCTTGTTGAACACCTGGGAAAGCACACTCCGGAAGTGAAGCTCAGTCTGGAATCTACCCGTCTGGGGAGCAGCTCTGTGGGGAGAGAACCTGGGGGTCCTGGTGGACAAAGCTCAGTATGAGTGATAGCACAGAAAGGTGACAGGATGCTGAGTGGCAGAAAGGGTATCAACAGCATATCAACAGACATGATCCTACTCAGTGCTTATCAGGCCATACATGGAGTACTGTGTTCAGTTTTGGTCCCCATTTTACAAAAAAAAATTTGGATGGGCTGGAAAGAGTCTAGAGAAGGGCCACAAAGATGATCAACAGCGGGGGATCCTGCCATATGAGGAACAGTTGAATTGTTCAGCCCTGAGAAAGGAAGGTTATTCCAATCTTCCAGTATTTAAAGCGTGGCTGCAGAGAAGATGGAGACTCTCTTTCAATGTGACCAAGAGTCACGTGGGAAAGACAAGGGGTAATGTACACAAATTAATCCTAAGGAGGTGTATTGGTTCTGTCTGAGATAGAGTTTATTTCCCCATACAGTGCTGTTGGCATTGGTAGCTACAAAGGTGTTGATAACACACAAGTGTTTTGGCTACTGCTGAGCAGTGCTGGCACAGCATCCTTCCCCACACCTGAGAACAAGATCCTGAGAGGGAACACAACCAGGCCAGCTGACCCAAACTTGCCAAAGAGATATTCCATACCATATGGCATCAGCTCAGGTGTAAAACCTAAGGAAAGGAGGAGGAAGTGAGGACATTCACTGTTTACAGTGTCTGCCTGCTAAGAAACCTCTGTGCCTGCTGAAGCCCTGCTTTCTGGTAAGTAGCTGAGCATTGCTAATGAGAAGTAGAGAATAAACCTTGTTATTTTCCTCTCTGCTTGTGTGTCCACAAACCTCTGCTTTTGCTTCAGTAAACTGCCTTATCTCAACCTCTTATTCTCTCTCTTCTGTCCGACTAGGAAGAGGAGTCATAGAATGGCTTGGTTGGCACCTGGCATCCAGTCAAGGTCAACCCATAACAGGAAGTTCTGTTTAGACATAAGAGGAAAATTTTTCACAATAAAAAAAGTGAGCTGCTGGAATAAACTCCCTAGGCAAGCAATGGATTCCCCAAAATTGAACGCTTTTAAAATTGAGGCAGACAGAATTCTGGGCCATCTTGTCAGGATTATGCATTTGTCAAGAAAGATTGGACCAGATGATCCTTGAGGTTGAATTCCAACCCAGTATTTTATAATTCTGCGATTTTGGGCACACAATCCTTTTATCAGACAGTAATTCATGTTATAATATATATGACCTCACATGCCCGAATCAGCCTTTTTACTTAGGCTGTTACCATTCTGTAAAAATTTATCTTGAAAAGTGTTGTAGGTTGAAGCTAAAAGCATTTTTTTTTCCTTCCCTCCCCTGCCCGGCGCGGGGGATGGGGGGGGCCCGGCTGGCCTGGCGCTGCGGGGGGGCAGCTGGCCCGGCACCATGCGAGCGGCGGTGAGTGTTGGAGCCCTGGGCGGCTGGTCTCGCAGGGGCTGAGGGGGCCGCGGATCCCCGCCTCCACCTCCCCTCTGCCCCTCCCAGGCGCCCGCCATGGGGGTGTGCCGGGGCGGGCGGTACAGGGGCTGCCACACGGTCGGCCCAGCTTGGCACTGCGCATTCCCGCATGCATGAAATGGATGGGGCTGTCGGTGGACCTCGCGCAGCCAGGTGGGCCGCTGCGGCAGGCGGCCGGGGTTGGCACAGCTCGGGGTGGCCCAGGGGTGGTGTCGCAACCCCCCGGGATTCCAGGCGGGGCCACGGGGGACCC